>JYDV01000082.1:4145-172902 GCA_001447645.1 Trichinella pseudospiralis | reverse complement strand
GTTCACTGAATGTTTTGATTAATTATGAGATATACGGAGAAGAATTATCCTAAATTTTCAGTCTGAAAGGGAACTTGCATGCAATACGCCGGACTTTTTGTTATGCAAATGTCAATTGCCCAAAAAGGGAAATTTATCAAATTTCTCAAAAAATCACCGATTGCGGAATTATAGAAAATTGCATACTATTGTAAAAAACACTACTGCGGGTACGTAATATAAAGTTATTTCACAGAGCAACCAACATTTTGAGAACAACAGAAGAAGGTATACTGTACTTACTGGTTTGTAACATTAAAGAATCAAAAAAATACGCAACATGAGCAGATAATATAATATTTCATTACATATTGACTACATTTCACTGTCCTGCATTTGTGATAACCTTTCACCTCCGGGTAATAGTTTTCCTAATATTTATGCATAGCGCCATTTCATCATTGTTAAATTGAGTAATTAAATTAAGCTAGCTACACCTTTGGTATGAGTTGGTAGCTTAATGCGTAAGCAAGACGTTGATGGGTGCCCCATTCCATGTGATGTCTGCTATTTAAGAAAGCAAACATTATACATTCTTTATGATTCTCAGGTATTAATGAGTATTCATCGTTAATTATTTCAGGTGTTTAATTCAGTTGATGTTTTGAAAAATATAAATTATTAGCTGACTGATACATTAGAAGTGAAATATGTGTCTTGTGTAGAACGTCTCACTGCCGGTTCGCTAGTATGAAAATTGCTGATGGTGAATTGTCCAATTTATTAATCCTTATATTACCAAAATCCTTTTGCCCGCAATTTTCACCAGAATGGCTTTTGACGGTTCCACCTATTTTATTTTCGTTTTACGTTATCTGAAATATGTGAACCCTTATAAAATGAATTTCTGTTTAACCAATAAGATTTTATCATCTGTGAGCATTTATATTCTATGTACATATGTTGTCATCATATATATAATAATTTCAACAATCCAATGTGTATAAGTTAGTTTACATTTACTGTCAATGTTTCTTTTAATAAATAACGTTTATGGAAATGTGTTCCACGTTATATCTGTAAAGTATGCCGCTTTGAAATTTTCGACCTGCATTCCCTAATTTAAACTTTATACCAATTACCTTTAAAGCTCACAATAAACTCTGCACAGTCATTTCGTTGTTGTTTTCTGTGCTGTGTGCCGGTTCATACCAATGATTTCCAGTGATATTCCTCTTCCGAGTGTGATAGGTAACAGGTGGCAGGTACTTCAGCGTATCGGTGCGGGCGGTTTCGGATCCGTATACGTGGTTTCAGAAGTGGGTGATGAAAAAAGTCGTTACGCTGCGAAGGTAAAAAAATATATATATTTCTAACTGATAATGTGTCCATAGATTATTTGAATTATTGAAAATGTACGTTGCAAAAGGGATAATATGAAATTTCGTTTTGAATGAAATTAAATTATGTATTATTTTTGCATTTTTCAAACTCAATGTACTGAAAATTAAGTTTTAAATTTCACATAATTTTACTTGGTATTTTGTATTAGAGCAAAGTTCCTTATCCTAAGAATTTTTCTTAATTACAGATTCAGATAGGAAGTGACGCCGAGGCAGTGATGCGAACAGAAGTTAAGATTTTGTCTGCACTTCAGGGCAAAAGCTCACGTGTTTGTCAGCTAATTGCTTGCGGAAGTGACAATAATGTCAACTATATTATTATGAATCTCGCTGGTAAAAACTTGAAAGATTACAAAAATTCTTTTCGTGGCAAACACCTGCCTCCTGTGGAGGCACTCAAGATTAGTATTCAATGTATTGAAATAATCAGAGAAGTACATGAAGCAGGGTTTATCCACAGAGATGTGAAACCAGAAAATTTCGCAGTTGAATTCACAGGAACCGCTGAAAAAATTTACCTTCTCGATTTTGGTTTGTCGAGACAATATCGTTTTAAAAATGGAGCAATTCGTCCGGTGCGTAAAAATCCAATCTTTTATGGCACACCTGAATATGCTTCTTTGAATGCCTTTGATGAAAAAGAACTTGGCCGCCATGATGACTTGATATCGTGGTTTTACATGGTCGTTGAATTCTACGGGGGTTTCCTGCCATGGAAACACTGTAAAAATAATATGAAGCTATGCGCAAAGATAAAGCGAAGCTTAAAGACAACAGAGTGGTTAAAGAATTTGCCTAAAGAATTTACAGAGATATTTCAATGTCTCTGTAAAATGAATTATGAAGAAGAACCAAATTACGAACTCTTTATTGGAAAGCTGAGGCTGATTCTGAAGCGAGATCATGGTATAAACTACTGAATCAATTTACAATTTTTAAGTTATTTGCATGCTACATCATTGTGTAATGTATGTTTAAAGAGTACTCATTTATGAACATTTACCTTTATGTCATACGTTCTTTCATTCAATAATATTACATCAATATATCACATATTATTTATAGTTATAGATAACGTTTCATCAGTACATTCTAATTTTTCAAGATTTCCTTATCCTTTTCTTTTCCCATTTAAAATTGTAGTCATTTCTTTCGTTTAATAAAAGCAATGGAACGATTAATAAAGACTCATTATTTTAACTGGAAAAATGCTTTCATAATTTTTGTAGGATTTCCCTCCTCCTGTACTGTTCCCATCGTTCCATGCTATTCTAAAAAAGACTTTCATCACTAGCTTTGAGTAATAGTATTTCGTTAAATCTTATAAATCTGCTTCTATACAATCTCAGCCCGATCATACAACAGACTAAATGATGAAAAGATTCCTTCAAAATTTTAGCTGATTTTGTTTTGCAGCGCTCACCCAAGCTGCTGGTATTTATGCTTTATCCATACAATAAAATGATGTTAATTGTTACACAACAGAAATAAACATTGTGAAATATTCCATCTATGAAAATATACTTATTTGACTGAACTCTAAAACTTGTATCAGTGTAAACCTCAATCAATAATATTAATTGAAATTGTAAAATTTATTAAAAAAATAATTTCAATTACAATATTCATTACAAATTTTGATCTAAAAACTATACTGATGCATGCTCTAACTTACTTTACAAACTAAATTTCACACAGCCGCTTGAATCCTCATCGTGCAGAATGATGCACTAAAAACGCTGGATTTCCCTTTTCCTAAAAAGCCAATTGTTTTGCTAACAATCTGCCAATGCAATGCAAATTTAAACGTTCACAACGTGGATTATAAAAAAGAGGTATCAGTAATGTGGTTGCATAAATTGTACTCCTATTTTTTTATCAAGTTTATATGAAAACAACAGAAAGGTTAATATAGGTCGTAAAATGCTGCATAATTCCATTCATCGTGTGCAGACTGTATTGCGCAGAAACCATTTATGTGTACAAGCAGCGTTTATTAGAAAATGAAATACCCACAGTTCTCTTTTTCTGAACCAATTAATTATTTAATAAATATAATAATCTTATACTTATCATAATTATAAGAAGATATGATAATATTACATACCTGGATATATGTACTTTTATAGTTAAAAAGATTTCATTAGAAAAAATATACAGAACTACTCCACTAACATGCAGCATCACATGCTCATCTCTAACTGATTTTAAGGTGAAGATGTGTAACCGAGTCCACAACCACGTCGAGTGTGTGTTGACAGTCGAGCCATTTCATATTGTTTATTTAAGTTATTAAAAAGTTCTTCCTGCTTTCGACCAGAAGTCGTATCTTCTGTGCTGCTAGTGCCAGGCTCCTTTTCTTTCCCATTGCCATCTTTCATGCCAATTAATTTACGAAACTTTTCCATAGATTTTTTATCTTCACAGGTTGATAAAGCTTCTTCCCAGTGTTTTTTAGCCTTAATTCACGAATTTATTCATGAAAAACAAGAGAATGACAAGAACTTCAAAATTTTTATCCAACACTTCTTTCGTTGAAAAAGTAATCGGTGCTCTTATTGTAATCTCAACTCACCGTGCTGTTATTTCCTTTCCAGAGTAGTTTTCTTTCATTCACTTTTTTCATCAACTTTTCGGAGATACTCTGCCTGATCAGCGCGTCAGTGCTGCATTCACTTCGTGATCGCTGTTTCTCATTTCCACAGAGATATCGTTCATCACATTCACGTCCTAATCAGCAAATATTACACATTATTTGCTTAAGAAAATTGAACAATTAAAGAAAAATTATAAAATAACTATATTAAATTAAAATATATACAAAAAACTTTATTTTTAAATTTCGTAATTTAAATATTCAATATTATTGTTAATTTGTAAGATAAATGCTTATTTACGATGCTGATAATCACGTGCAAAAGTGCGATGTCGGTTGCGAGAAGAAACATCATCACTTTCAGGAATTCTAAAAATAAAAATCATACGCAATAAACTTCAGTTATCTTTCTATCGTTTCTACCTATGGCGAGCCAAATTGCAAATTCGTGATTGTGAAGAATTTCTGTAGCAGCCTGGAGCGGACCTAGAGCCTTTCTTTTCTGAAGGGCTGCGAGAACAACGTGAACGATGCAATACACGTCCAACATCACGGTGTTCCTTGCTTCGGCTTTCTCTGCTTCCATAGTCATCTCTGCACTTTCTTTCATCTTTTTGCCTTTTTTGCGTCGAATTTGCTTGCCTAATAAACATAAAGCACAAAAATAAAAACAATAATAAAATATTTATAAAATTCACGTCAAAATTCTACAATACAAAGCAACTAACAAAAAAATATTGGTTTAACTATAACATTAACAATATTATATTAAAACGAATGCTTTTTTCACACTTGATTTAAAATTAAAACGTTTTCAAAATTGTCTTAAAACAGCAATAAAGCAGTAAAGTACTTACTTGTCTTTATCGTTTAAATCACGCATTATACTTTCATCATCTTCAAAGTTGCTCAATGATGAGTCATAACTGCAAAGTCGATTAGACTAAATAAATCAAATAATTCAAATTGTAATTTAGAATTTCATTAGATACATACAGACATCAGCAACAAAATCAAACGCAGTTCGTCTTTAGCCTAAAAAAAGACATTTAGCCGGAAATAATATTTACAGCATTTAAACTGTCACATCTATATAGGAAAGCCATGTTGCTTGAAAATTCGCCTAAAAAAATAACATTATGCATAACATATAATAATAAAATATTTATAGCTTTGCTTCAGCTTCTCATTTATAATTAATTTTCAGTAAGTTATTCAATACAAACAAAACAAAGTCAAGTTTTCAAAGAGTTTTAAAAATGAATGTAAGCACTGTCAAAACCAGAAAAAATAAACAACTTAATAAATAAATAAATACAAATAAATCATACTGTAGAAAGAAATTTTCATTTTTATAAAATAATTCAGTTAAAAGTAGTAAAATAATTTGCTAAAATCTTCAGAACTTTATCTAACATTTGATATAATCAAACAACATAACATAATTACAAAGAGTTTACGCCGTTTAACAGTTACATTAAAAAAGAACATTTACACTAGATTTTTAAAGCGTCTTCAAACAATGCAAAGCAACATCAACTTGAATAAACAGATCAGTTTAACAACTGATTATGTAAAGCTTTCGATATATCATCTTTTCATTACTTTTCGTTTGTAAAAAATAGATCTATTTCCAGCAGCAGTAGAACAGCACAACTGTATATAAATAACAAAAAAAATAAAACAATTCAAATCAGGTGCACACAAATTAAATATATAGCAATAACATTCAATAAATAATTAGGTATTAAAAACTACAAAAGTACAGTAGATAAATGTTAATCAAGTACTTAAATTTTATACAGTGATTTATGTTAGAGAAAAATTCACATTATATAAATATCTATGCAAAGTTAAATATGTTTGTGAATTTTGTTGAATTATAATTGAATACTTAAGTTTTTGCAATACTTATGTTGCATTCTCAAATTCGATTGAAAAACATTGGCACTTCATTCAGATATTTTCTAAGCATTTGCAGTACCAAAATTTGAAATGCTTTACTTTCTTATATATTTGCATCATTAATTTAAAATTATAAGACAAATTATATATAAATATTTGTTTGTTCATTTATTTCATTTATTTGACTTAATTACAATATTCAACAACTCTTTCATAAACCATCTTTTTTATCATTAATTTCTTTACTACCATTATTAATAGAATTGTTGCCAGCAGGACAAATTTAGGTAAAGCCTAACTGTCAAAAAACATATACTGTAGAATAGAGAACACACAAGTTTGAAAGGTGTACAAAAAGTTGTGACTATTTGACGAGCGTGTGGGCATTTTATATTATATTTGTACTTTTGACCAATAAAAACATCCACTTTATTAGATTTTCTGATCATTACCCTCGAGAAACAGCTTTCTATTTACCTTGACCTTGAGCGACGTCTCCTAAGTTTAATTAAGTCGACTTATCGTAAGTCTATTGTTGATCGATGCAATTTAGTTATTCCATCGAAGGGAGAATTGAATTTTCCACCTAAACAAGTACAGTAGCCATTAACGTGATAATCTACGATTATCAATGTCCAATTATTTATAACAAGGCTGTTTATTGTAGTTAAAAAATTTTTCAGTTAAGTGAATGACAGTTAATTAGGTAAATAAATGTTAAAGTAAATACATTAAGGAATTTAGCTAAATTAAAAATTTTATGTCAGAACAGTGCGTTTGAATTAAGTTATATCAAATATATTGAAATTTTTAAAATCGTTTTTATTATTTTAAAGTAAAGTTTTTTCGTTATGTTTTATTCATATATACAGTATGAAAAACAGAACCATTTGCCTTATTCAGAAACAAAATAACTCATGAAAATTACAAGCAATTATAGTGGTTGAAATTACAGGATCAAAGCAAGCCGAAAATAGCAGTCAATTTGTCAGCGATGCAATCAAAGTATGTTTTCAATTCGTTTAATTCAATCTATAATCTTTGAAATTGTAGAATAATATTCTTGATAAGTATGGGATATAATTAAGTTTGCTGTTTAATTATCGTAGTTCGTTGAGAGAAGGATTTTTGTTTTGTAAATTCCAGAAGTTGATTTACAAGAAACTTTATTGTATTAAATTATTAAATGAGATTTTGTGAAATAGTGATTTGAATTTTCATATTAATTTTTATTTCAGAAAATTGTAGAATTTTAATATTTAGATATACACTTTTATTAATCTAAACTGCTGTTTAGAATGGAAATGAATCGTGTGGTTTCAACTAAACGCAAGAAAGAAGTATATTACGTGTGCTACAGATGCGCAATTTCATTTAAGAGTCAGGCAGAACTTTTTTTGCATAATAACGCAATGCATAGCAACCCAAAACGTATTTATAATCAGTGTGAATTGTGTGGTCGTTACTTGTTAACGAAAAGCCGTCTCGCTGACCACAAGAAAAAGATGCATAACGACAGAATGGTCTCGGTTTTGCTAGCAGAGCTGTATTGCTTAATGCAGGAGAAAGGGGTGTTCGATATCTCAAAACCAGTAGGACTTTTCTTATTTTTTATTTTATCTCGCCTTTGAAATTGCGTCAAATGTGTAGTGTCACTTTGAAAATAATATTATTAATTAGTTAATTATGAATTTAACTGCTTTCCATTAATGTTTATAGAAGCAAAGATAAACTTTCCAAAATAGTTGAGTATTTTAGTGTTTTTAATTGCTAATATGATGCAGTATTTGTTTACTCTCTTAAATGTGATTGAGTTATAAATGGAATTGTTTTTCTATCCATTTATAATGTTTATAACTTGTTTCAATATTTTTTCAGAAAACTATGGAAATTTTAGTTCTTTTTAAAAAGATTATTGTTGATATGATGTCATATTCCAATTATCGAATGATTTGATAATTTAAGGTCATACAGTAAGTAAGTTACAGTATGGATAATGCAGGATCAAATTTAACATTTATCGAATTGTTAGTTATGCTTACTAAGATATTTAAATGTCATTTTAAGCTGACTTGACTAGATTTTATATAATATTATATATATATATATATATATATATATATATATATATATATATATATAAAATAATTGTATACAATAGTTGTTTGATGTGATTTTGTACAGTTATTCTATATGCGTATTTTTGAGATTAGATTAATTAATGATGTCTTTTAGAATGTGATTTTCTATTTGTTTATATAGACGTTTTGTAAATTACTAATGTATTTTGTAATATGTTGTACAGGGAACTGATTGCAGTATGCTGAGCTGGGAAGACAGTGCTAAAATTAGAGCTGCTTCTAATGCAGAAAAGAATTCAGCGAAATATGAATCATCAGATCGAATGGCTGCAATTGAAGAAACTATCCACCACACAATAGAAAAATGCAACGCAATGAGCAGGCGTGAATCTTCTGAATTTCTGTCAGAAACTACAAGTAATATAAGTAATTGTGCTTTGAAGCTCAGCTAGCCTGCAAATAGAGAATGTTTATCTTCTTTTTTACTTGACTAAGCGTTGCGTAAACGCAAATATGTTTATAGGATTGAAGAAAGATAAGGTGAATCCAGAAGCATTGTATAAATCAGTTCAGACGATGTCATCTGTGATAAATGATGTTCTGCTTGATTCATCAACAACAACGCCACCAGGCAAATTTTCGGCGGTGAAAGAAGGAAAGAACCGGTCAACGATTGCTAGCGGTTCTGTGAATTCACGATCATCACTCACCGCTGGAAGGGTGAGAAGAAGGGCGGAGAAACAACTGAAGAAATCGAATAAATCATCTAGGCAAAGAAAGAGGAAAGCTCAGCGTGAATATGGTAGCAAGATGAAGGAGAAGAAATTTAAAGTGAGCTTTTTTGGTGATCCGTCAGCATTAAATCCAATGCTGGAGTGGGGTCCGGAATGGGAAAATTCTGCAAGACGATTGCCAAAAATTACATCTCAGCCACCATCAGCAGATAATGTGCAGCAGCTCTCAGTCACAACGTTTGACAAATGCCCGGTATGCGAAAAAGAACACAACGCTCCAGAGGAAATGTTTCGACATCTTGTATTTGAGCATAACAGCAAATTTTCAAAATTGATTCGCTGTGTACGCATTTCTGAACGAACAAAAAATGTAGCTGAATTTAACGGTGCTTACTGTCTTACATGCCAGAAGGATTTTCCTAATCAAGAAGATTATTTATATCACATCGCGGTAGAACATTCGCAACAGCTTTTTGGTCCATCATCATGCGGCGACGTGACTGTTACAGCGATTTTGAGCGGATTGGATCCATCTGACAACAGACAAAAAAAGTATACAGTTGAATTTGTCAGCAAGAAACAGCCATCAGAGGATGAAAATGGAAAGAACTGATCGCCATGGTATCTGTAATTAATTGTTCTCACATTTATCTTTACAGTAATTGAAATTGGAAATGGATTCTTCTACAACTGAAATTAAACTTAATACCACCACTATAAAACGCACATTTTAGTATAGAGCAGCAATTTCAGGACGATGTTTATTATTCAGGAAATTAAATTTTCTTAACAATATTTTTTTCTGGTTTTGCACTGCACTGAATCTATTCATATTTCAGTAAAAATGTATACCAGGAATCTTGCTGAATAGGTGAAAAGTGTATTCGTGTCATGCATGTGAAATTTCATGTGCAGTTTTTAATATTTTCAGTAGGCTGATATGTAATAGCTCAAAAAAATTCACAAATGCAACGTAATTTCTGTTCACGCACATATACTTCTGGAATAGAAATGCACCGAAAAAGTGAACAAATTGCCAGTGATAGTTCCTTAGAATTCATTTCAGCATGAACAACTCAAACAAAGACCTTTTTCTTGCTTTCTCATACCTACTTGCATTTCATTTTTCAGTTGATGACAAACAAAAGGCAATGATTGTATTATGGAAAGCAGGTAATCATGAAATATAGTCAAGACGGCGTTTTCCAGGATGTAATACTAAAAAGCATAACTGCTAGTCTTTGACAATAGATAAAATGTAATTGCATCAAAGTATGCTCGTTTGTATGAAGGCCCTAATTGTCAAGCAGGCATGTTTGATGGCGTTTGTCACTTCACATTAGTATCATATGTATATATTATTGTATAATAAAGCAAATTAATAACTGATTGAAGCCTTAAACCAACGCCTATAATCACAAGGGATAGCAACCTGACTGTCTAACGTAATGCAGTCAAAACCAATTAATCCAACACATTCATACCTAAACTGACCTGCAGAGGGCACAGTGGTGGCGGATGAAATGCCAATACCAAAACAGCTACATTTTCAGTATTATCGAGTGCAAGAAAGTTTTGTTCAGCACGCGTATTACGGACAAATCAAGCTAGCCCAGTACTTACTTCTTCAAAGGAATATACTCATAAATGAACTGTCGCAGATCTCGTGATATTTATATCTCGATGTGATCGTCGGTAATATTTATAAAAAACCTGCATAAATGAGACAAACCCAAATCGAAAATAATAAGATGTCATAAGAAAAAAGAAAAGAAAAGAAGAAAAATTAAATAAAATAACCAATCTGTCCTAAGAAAAAAATTAAAATGCCAAAAAAATAAAAAATTTGCCTAAAAGAACTGCGAAACATTTCACTAAAAAATATTACAATAGAAATGAAAATGCAATATAAGCCATTAAATCGGAATAGCTGTTTCATTTTAAAAAGTAACATTAATAATAGCGATAGTCATCAACATCACTTTACACATGTTGCAACTACTGTTCATTAAATTTAACTCTTATTCCACTTCTCATTGCTTCATTTGAAGAGATACTACTAAGGCAACATCAAACTGACAGCAGACAAAACGACAGAAAAAACAACTGCCAGTTAGACACTTGCAAATGAGTGAAAAGCGCTGACCTGTCAACAACCTGGGAAAATCAACGAATAGAAAGCGTACGTGTTTATACTTAAAAGTCATAAAGCTTCAAGCAGCCAATTTTATACAATTTATATTATGCAAAATGTGATCAACGCAGCAAACTGTTTCTGTTTTTATCATAAACAAACTTATGAAAAAGTAACAGTATTTTCAGTGCACTGCCTTCATGAACACTGGAAGTGCAAAAATGCCATTCTGACGCGCTATTGCTGAATACTCAGATTCAATAAACTGCTTAGCATGCACGCAAACAAGTCCGTCAAGCGTGAAAATATCACAAAAAGTAACATCTAGTAACACGTTAACAAAGACGAAAATAACAACAAGCAAGAAATAACTGAAAAGCAACTACTATTAAACCATTCACATTACATCACCTCATCTCAGAGAAATTAAAAGCGCCAAAAGAAACGCAACCGCTCTAACTGCAAATTCAGACAACATGCACGTAAGTATGTCATCATTATGACAAATATAACAAATAGAGCGAATGTTCCAAAAAACTAATTTGCGAAGATTAAAAAATTTAACTACAATGAAAAAATACACCTAAAGCCAAACGTCACTAAAGCTGGATAATAACTAAACAAGAGTAACATATCAAGCATTTTCAAAAAACTGATTTGACATGAGCAAAAGAGCTGGAAAAGAATTCAAAATAATTTCTCCTTTCAAAATTAAAAGTTAACTACAAACCCGAACAACGAACCCTCAAGTTTTTTTCAGTACATGATATACAAAAACACATCAAAATAAATAATACTATAAACTTGCAGTACAATCACACTTTTTGAATGTCTAGCAGAGATTTCTTAAATAAACCAAAATAATTAATTTTTTAAATTATACTACAGAAATTCATTTCTAAATAACTGGAAAAATATCCAAAAATCATTTTTGTAAAGCACTGAAAGAAACTTAACTAAAATATATATAATTAAAATCAACTAAAAAAAATTGTTTTGAAATGCAGAACATTTCGCCCTATATGTCATATTCCCAATTACCTTTGGGATTCCATCAATCCAAGAAAACCAATAGATTTAATTACTTTATTAACTTTTTGATTACTGTACTTTCTTGCGATCAGATATCTATTACATACCAGCTACTCAATGTTACGTAAAAAATTCAGAATTAATTAAAAATTCAAATCAATAAACCGTTCAAAAAACCAAAACCAAAACAATTTTCTACATAAATAAATAACATCAAAATTTGAAATCACAACATATTAAAAACATACATACAATACACTATGAAATAATCATTTAAAATTATATGTAACTAAATAGTTGTAAACATGCTATTTATTCTCAAAAATTAAAAAAGCCCCAAATATATTAAAAATACGTCGGCGACTGACACCTCATTTTTAATATATTTACCGTAGTGCCTTCTATCTTTACAGTAATTCGCTGTTGTTTATCACTTGGCTTGCCACTGGCAGCGTTGATAGGTTGTTTTCAACTACTGTGAGCTATTTCTGACGGTTCAATATAATATATCACTTCGTGTTATTCTGTAAAACTTTAAATGTTTTAAATATATTTCAGATTAAAACTTCTACTTACCTGCGATTTGTGCTGTTTCAACTGCAGACTTTTTAACTTACTTTTTCACGCTTTAGAATTTGCAAAATTATTTCTCAAAAAATCACGATGTTTTCTTCCGTAATCATTTTCTGCTTGGCACTGTGTGCAGCATACTACTGCAAATATAAAGATCCGCCTGCGGAGGAATCCATGGAAGCAAATAGTCAAAATGAATCTCCTAGAATTTTGGGTCGTTTTGTTTTTGGGATTCTTTTCACATGCTACATGGCGAAGGACTGTTTAAAAACATTTTTTGATGTGGTTCAAAACTACGAGGACGATTCGTACATAGATTTAATATCACTTGCAACAGATCATCAGAGAAATGAATATGAGACAAGTGACGATAGTGATGGAGAACATCAGTACTCGTTCGTCGAATTCTTAAGTAAGCATGGAATTTCTTCTCCTGCTGTTTGTCAACAAGCTAATACAGTCTGGTTTCATGAAAATTCCCAGAAACCACTGTACAGTAGCGTATATTGAATTGCCCACGTAAAGTATTAAATAGCCTTCTTGGTTGCTGCTTCTTAAAATGAGATAAACTCTCTTTCAATAAACTGTCAAAGCAAGATACCAATAGCAATCGTATTTATGAATCACTGTGGCGAAGATTCTAAATAAATTCTTCATTTCAGACTGCGATGCCGAAAACCAGAGGATCTGAAGAATATGGACTGAAGCAAAACTGCATTAATTCCACGAAATTACGTCGAAATACACAGATACTATTCTTTCTAAATATTTACTTTGTTTCAGTTTAGAGATTGGCAGTAGTATTGAATAAAACATGATAAAAAAAATCGAGTTTTACTTGAAAACAAAGAAAAATGCATTTTTCTACTAACTGGGTCAGACGCTCAAACGCTCAGAACATGCTAAAATCTCTCAATTTTATTGATTTTCTCACATGCTTTTACAAATGCCACAGCTTTCGCAGCTTACAGTTAGTCTTTCATATAAAGAAGAGCAGTTATTTTACAAGCATGGAAAACTGAATATTAATGAATAAAAGATACTCCCTTTCTTCAGAACACTTCTTTAGCATCTTGCAGCTTTTTCGAAGCAAGCTGCGTAAGCAAGTAAGCAACTCTGATTCGAGTACATGCATTTTCTAAACATTTTTGTAATTGCAAGTTATCATTTCCGTCCACATACGTTTCTCTTTTGGACGTGATGAGTATGTGCCCTGAACATTTTCATTGTAGTAGCACTGCTTTTCATTCATGTATTTTGATAAAGTCAAGAATATTATCTACCATTACATAGCATACATTAGCAATACAGTGAATGTTGAAAATGTGTGGGATTTATGAGAAATTATTGAAAATTAGTCAAATTTTGAAATTAATTAACTGTTTCGCAAAACAAAAGCGTCATAATTAACTACATAAATAAATAACATCAAAATTTGAAATATATAGAATCACAACATATTGAAATGTATATACAATTACTCACTGAGAAATTATCAGTAAAAATTATATGTAACTAAATAGTAGTAAAAGTGCTGTTTATTCTCAAAAATTAAAAAAAACCTAATATATTTTCAAAATATCTCAGCGCCTAACACATCATATTTAATATATTTACCGTAGTGCCTTCTCTCTTTACAGTAATTTACGCTTGTTTATCACTTGGCTTACAGTCGACAGCGATGATAGGTTGTTTTCCAGTACACTGACCTATGTGTGACGGTCCAATATAAAATGCCACTGCGCGTTATTTTGTATTACTTTAAATATTTTAAATATGTTTTAGACTGAAGCTTATACTTACATACTATTTGTGCAGGTTGAACTGAAGATTTTATTCTTGCATTTTCAGGCTTGAAAATTTACAAAATAAGTTCTAGAAAAAGTTATGAAGACTGCAGTTGCCTTCGTTATCTGCTTGGAACTTTGCTTGGCATGCAACAATTCTCTTAAGCAAAATGAATTGATTCCTGATCTCGAGAAGAAATGCTACTTGCATTATATGAACCTTTCAATTTGCTATTTGACAATTGTAGTCATTTTATTCTTCATTGTGCTTCTGAAATGTTTGATGGATGTCGTCATAATTCATACTGCAAATGATAATTCTGATGGGGTAGTGTAGCTGAGGTGAGTGCTATTAGAGCCAACACTGAAAAGAGAATGAGGTTACATTATATATGGATAAGCAAAAATGGATACCAATTTTGTCCTTGTTAACTAAATATCACAGCCTATTTTCATATCATGTCTTATTAACGTCATGTGATGATTAAAAGTATCTAACATCTCGAATGATTTAGTTGAAAATGAGTTAGCTTTCTCAGTGTAATCAATTAGTTCAAATTCCAGTAAACGATTGTTTCTTTAAATGGTTGAGCAAGATTTTTACACTATGATTTTCTTGCAGATCACAACTTCTGAAAGATGAAGACGATCGACACTGAAACGGACTACAGCAGAAGGTCATCTAAAATGAAACTAAATTTCTATATATCCCATTATCATGACAAAAGCATAATTGAAATACATTCTTAATTGTTATTCAACTTATATTCTGCGTTGCTCATTGTACTAAGGTATCAATTAAATTCTCTAATATATTAATGTTACTGGTTCGAACAATAAGAAAAATTCATACTCTTGAGCAAACACGGGTGATTCACCTCACTAACACAAAACGCATAAACACCAATAATACGCTCTGATAAAACTTCAACAGACAATAGGCCAAAAAAATTACTAAAAAGTAGAAAAATATGAATCTTCAGTATAAACGCTTGCAAACATATCTAGAGCTAACTAAAAATTAATCACATTTTAATAGCAATTCGATTAACTAAAAACAATTTTACAAAACCATTTAAGAATTCATCATGAAACATTTTTAAAACGTTAACAGGGAAGTTCAAAATAACACAAAACTCATTTTTTCAAGTTCACATTTTTGCTGATTCAGTCTCAGTTTGATTTGTCTCAATTTTCGTAAAATGCAGATATGACTTGCTACAGTCAAAGCAACTATTCGCTCTGCCATTTCAACTGTGCTTAGTTAACCAATAAAGAATACAAAGATGAAAAAAAAATAATCCAAAAATTAATATAATTAAATAAAACTTATAAAAGTCAATTAACTTAAAGAATTATTTAGAATTACTGAACATTTCAGTTACTTTAGTAATAATTTTCTAATTATTACTAAAGTCTAAATTCTTTCTTAATTCTTTCTAAATAATAATGTAATTACAGTTAGTCTTTCATATAAAGAAGAGCAGTTATTTTACAAGCATGGTAAACTGAATATTAATGAATAAAAGATACTCCCTTTATTCAACACATTTCGTTAGCAGCTTGCGGTTTATTGCGCTTGCAGTTGAGCAACTCTGATTCGAGTACATGCATTTTCCAAACATTTACGTAATTGCAAGTTATCATTTTCATTCACGTACCTTCCTCTGTTCTACGTGATTTGGATGTGCAGGGAAAACTTGCAGTTCAGCAGCACAGCTTTTAATTCATGTACTTTAAAAAGTAAAGAAAACCCATCATCAGAGAACACACAAAAGCAAAACACTGAATGCTGAAAAAAGTGTAATTTGTGAGAAATTGTAGAACATTAGTTAAAATTTGAAATTAACTGTTTCACAAAACAAAAGCGTCATAATTTTCTACATAAATAAATATCAACAAAATTTCAAATATATAGAATTAGAACATATTGAAATGTACATACAATTCAATATAAAATTATCCTTAAAAATTATATGTAACTTAATAGTTGTAAAAATACTATTTATTCTCAAAAATTAAAAAACCGAACATATTTTAAAAATATCTCAGCGCCTGACACCTCATTTTTAATATATTTACCGTAGTGCCTTCTATATTTACAGTAATTTGCGGTTGTTTATCACTTGCATTGCAGTTGGCAGCGTTGATAGGTTGTTTTCAATTACGGTGAGCTATTTCTGACGGTTCAATATAATATATCACTTCGTGTATTCTCTGCAATACTTCAAACGTTTTAAATATATTTTAGATTGAAACTTTCACTTACCTGAGATTTGTGCTGTTTGAACAGAACACAATTTTCTTACTTTTTTGTCCTTTTAGAACTTTCAAAATAAGTTCCTGAAAAAATCATGACGCGTTCTTTCGTATTCATTATCTGCTTGGCACTGTGTGCAGCATCGGATTCCAGGTGCAACGATCCCACTTCTGAGGAATTCATTGAAAAACATGGTCAACATGAATCTCCCAGATTTTTCGGTCGTTCCTTTTTCATAGCAATTTTCATCTGCTACATGGCGGCGGACTTTTTAAAAACACTTTGTAATGTGATTGAAATATACGAGGACGATCTGATCTTCTACCAAACATCACGTCCAGCAGATCATCCGAGAAATGAATATGAGACAAGTGACGATAGTGATGGAGAACATCAGTACTCGTTCGTTGAATTCTTAAGTAAGCATGGAATTTCTTTTCCTGCTGTTGGTCAATAAAGTTAATACAGCCTGGTTTCATGAAAATTTCCAGAAACCACTGTACAGTAGCGTATATTGAGTTGCCCACGTAAAGTATTAAATAGCTTGCTTGGTTGATTATCGAGATAAAATTTCTCTCGATAAGCTGTTAAAGCAAGACACGAATAGCAATCGTATTTCTGAATCAGATGTGACGAAGATTCTAAATAAATTCTTCATTTCAGACTGCGATGCCTAAAATCAGAGAATCTGAAGAATACGGACTGAAGCAAAACTGCAATTAATTCCACGAAATTACGTCGAAATACACAGATACTATTCTTTCTCAGTTTTTACTTTGCTTCAGTTTAGAGGTCGGTGATGGTACTGAATAAAATACGATAAAAAAATTTGAGTTTGACTTCAACGCAACGAAATATTCATTTTTCTGCTAACTGGGTCAGATGCTGAAACGTTCAGAAAATGCTAAAATCTCTCCCAAAATTATTGATCTTCTCCCATGCTTCTACAAATGCCCCTGCTTTGGCAGCTTGCAATTATTCTACTATATAAAGAAGAGCAATTATTTTTCAAGCATGGTAAACTGAATATTAATGAATAAAAGATATTCCCTTTATTCAACTCATTTCGTTAGCATCTTGCTGTTTTTTAAGGCAAGGTGCGTAAGCAATTGAATAACTCTGATTCGAGTACATGCATTTTTCAAACATTTATGTAACTGCAAGTTATCATTTTCATTCACATACTTTTCTCTTTACGATGTGATGTCGATGAGCAGCAAAAGTTTTCCTTGCAGCAGTACAGCTTATAATTCATGTACTTTGGTAAAGTAAAAAATCCATTATTACAGTACATACATTGGCAATACAGTTAATACTGAATTTATTATATATTATACATTGATATATATAGATAGATAGATAGATAGACAGATAGATATAGATAGATAGATAGATTGATGATAGATAAATAGATAGATGGATTCACTGGTTTGTTCATTCCATTGCAGTGCGAGCCAATCGCTAGCAAGGATCCAACGTCAGGTACAAACTCTTCTGGAAAAGAAATGTTGACGGATGTAGCAAAAGTGAAATGCACTGTTAATCAGAAATGAGTTTTTTATCAGTTGTGAACAACACCAAACCAGAAATTTCTGAAAGAAGCAGATTTCTCCATGAAAGTAGGTATACCAAATAATTTTGATTAATCTTTAGAAATAATTACCAGATTGAAAACTGCACAGTTACCTATCGACCAAACCGCAACCATGTAAAAAGCAGCGTAGCAAAAATGCACTCAATGGCCAAAAAGAAGAAAATGCTTGGAGAAGCCAAAGCATTATCTGTTTATGAAAAAACTGCCACGCGTTGCGACAGTTGTCAAAGTTTAGAAAAAAATGAAGATTGAAGAGCAACACGTTATTATAAAATAGTATTCAAAATCGACAGCGGAATGACAAAAAAACCGTTCTTGTAAAAAATGCATAACAAAACAAATACACACTTTTAAAATGGAATCAAATATATGTATATCTATATGTACGTAAACTGACATACAGAAATCGTATAAAAACAAGGATACTTATGTGTACAATAAAACAAAACCGGGATGATCAATGAATATGAAAGAATCACCGAAGCGCACTTTTGAGAATTAAGTAATTAGCAAATAATAACTAGTAGTTAACACTGTTTCGATGACAAAAAAATAAAAATATCTGTATTGCGATTGATGAAAAATTAAATCAAACCCTAGGAAAGCGAAACCGTGACAAAAAGAAACCAGCAAATAATCAGTTTTAGCCAAGAAAATGTTCTTTGCGTGGTCGTCTTTATAAACTGATGAATACGTACGAGCAAGCAAATTAATGAATTAAGATGAGGAAAATGAATAAACGCAGTTGGTACTTAACCTTCTAAGAAAAACATGCATACATGATGTTCACAGATCTAATTATAAAGTTGAACTGTGAACCAGGTACTAGAAATATCACGGTCATACACAGACGCGCATCCAGCTTTACATAAATCAAATGAAATCAAAATGAAGAACTGAAAATGAGCAGCAAAGCAAAGCATTGCACATTGATGAATAACAGAGCACTGCAAATAGTGCAAAACTGCAAAAGTGTATCGTATAAATTTCAAAAAAGCAAAAAACGCTTCTCTGAATCAAGCTAACATGATTGCAAAAGGAAACCAGCAACGATGATAGTCATAATAATTTTGTAGCGACGCCAAACCACGGGTTATCGACTGCTACCACTTTATGATAACAGGATTAAACTGAAATTAAGAAGGAAAAGAAAAGATTAGAAAATTATTAAAGCAAGCAACGCAAATAACGTTGCTCATTGTAGTTTCAGGAAAACTAGCAAAGTAAAAATTACACATACGTGATACAACAACTGCATGTCACCATCGAGTGAAAATGCTTCCATTTAACAGGAACCGGACCAGCCGACCATCGGTTTCCCATTACCATCATGCTGTTGTTTTCCATTCTTGTGATCGTAGTCCGAAAACTGTGCCATACCTTGCTGAAGTAATGCCGATGCAACACCGTCAGTGGTGCTGCTTGTTGACTGTGCGGCGCACTTCAATTCAGTCATGCTGTCGTGGAGTGTGTCGATTCTTCCACCGCCAATGGTGCCAATCTGGTTCATTCCCACTATTACAATTTCCCCCATTTCATTCTTTATTTCTTGTTCAAGCTTTTCTGCATGCAACAATGACGATGACGAAGACGGCGCTGGAAACGATCTTGCAAATTGAATGGCAGCCGACTGTCCCTTATCATCCATATTGTACAATTCATCAATATCTTCATCCAAATGTTCTGTTTTGACCACACATGCCACAAGATGATCGTCGACGTTGTTGCTAATCACCAGTGACTGAGCGGCCGCCGATGCTGCCTGCAGATCATGCACACTTTCTGTCTGCTGATGATGATGACTGGCAACAGTCGGTTGCGCTGCATATCCTTCACTATTATTCTTATCCTTATTGTCATTGTTATTCTTATTCTTTTTCTTTTTGTTATTACTCTTACTGGTAGTGCTGCTATTATTACTGTCCTGGTTAATACAACTGTCAACGCTGACATGCAACAAATTAGCTGACGAATTAGGCGAAGTGGAAGAAAACGACGGCGAAGACAATGCAGATGCAACTGATACACCAGAGGTGGACGGTGAAGTCAAATTATCGTTCAACTGATTAGCAGCAGCGTGATTCGCTTCGACGTGGCGTTTAAGCAGAGAAATTTGCTTGAAACTTAAGTTGCAGTCGACGCATTTGTATGGTTTATCACTGTGGTGGAGTAATGTATGCGCTTCCAAATGACGCTGTGCCATTGCTGAATACGGGCACAGATGACACTGGAAGCAACGCTCACCGTCGTGCTCTTTGCAGTGCAGTTTGAATGTATAACGGTCAGTAAATGTCCTGTCGCATTTTTTGCATTTAATCGGTGCCGAAGCTGTATGCAATTTTTGCACGTGAATCCTCAAGTCAGTTTTGCGTCCACAGGACGATGGGCAAAATTTGCACTGAAACACCGGTCTAGAGCCGGAATGGATCAGCTTGTGCGCCTTGAGCGAGTTGCTCTGAGTGAACCGCTGATTGCACACCTCGCACTGGTATGGCTTTTCGCCTGTATGCACTCTGAGGTGCCTTTTCAACTTGTACGTATCTGGACTTGCATAGCTGCAGTGTGGACAATGGTAAGGTCGTTCACCAGTGTGCGATCTGATGTGCCTTTTCAATTTGCTCAGCTCAACCGAAGCGTAACTGCACTCAGTGCATTTGTGCGGCTTCTCCAACGTGTGCTTGTAGCGGATATGGCGGATCAATTCACCGCTTGTTGTGAAAGCCAGCTCACATCCTTTGCATTGGTGAGGCCGGGTGCCTGTGTGCGTGTTGATGTGATTTTGCAACGAACTGTTTGTTTTGAAACAACGCTCGCACACTGTACACTTGAACGGTCGCTCTTCAGAGTGGCTTTTCATATGCCTGAGCAGCAAATAGCGCTTGTGATTGGTGTATGGACAAAATTCACATTGGTAAACCATCGACTCGCAGTTACCCTTCGGCGCCACATCAGCACGACAGACCGTTCCGTCTCGGGAACCGCTGGTCTGGGGTACGCGAACACACTTCGTCAATATTGCTTGACCACGTCCGATATTGGCTAATTTTGTGGGCGACGATTCTGGTGCCACCGCACTCGTGGCAACGCCTGCGTTTGGCTGATGGTTCACAACCACTGGTTGTGACTGCTGATTCTGCTGAGGCTGCGTTTGGGGTTGAGGCTGATGTTGAAGTTGCTGCTGCTGCGGTTGTTGCTGCTGACGTTGTTGATGCTGTTGCTGCTGCTGTTGTCGCTGTTGTTGTTGTTGTTGTTGCTGTTGTTGTTGTTGTTGTTGCTGCTGCTGCTGAAGAAGCTGATGGTGATGCTGATTACTCAAACCACCAGCTGCAACAGTTGGCACCGCAAACACGGTACCAGTTTCAGAAGTAACGGCTCCAGCGGAACCTTCCAAATAAAATACAGTTTTCGGATGCGCGGCTACGGTATTTGAAATTGTTGGCTGACAGCTAGCTGCAAAATTCATTGCGTTGATTACCACTGCTTGCGGTGGAAGCGCAGGGCCACAATTTTGTTTCATTTGATCAATCAAAGAACCGGCGACAGCCTGCGACATCTGCTGTTGTTGTTGTTGTTGCTGTTGTTGTTGTTGCTGCTGCTGTAGCTGATGATGTTGTGGATTATCAGCTTGATTGCTGATCAGTACAATAATTGTAGGCGACGCAGCAGCAGTAACAGTAGTTGAAGATGCCACATTGGATTGAACGTTCATTTGTTCCATCGCTGTGCCAAATTCATGCATATTCGTCGGAAAAGCGACATTCATCCCTGCAATGCGCATCTCTACATTTCCATCAGGAAGCAGGGTCGGCAGAATGGGAAGTAAAATTGTGTTGCCGGGCTGCAAGCTGGATGTGTCCGTTTGACTCAACGGGATAAGTACCTGAAAAACCAACAACAACAATACGCTATTATTAATTTTTCAATTTTAATTATCAGATTTCTTCAAGAAAAAAGCTACTCTAAAACAAGCATATCGCAAAATATAGCATTCTGCATTTTTATGCACAAAAATTCATTCTGAGCATAAAAAATATTATTAAAATAAGCAAACATAATTCAACCACCTCAATAAATTGGTAATCACATTGCTAAAGATAAATATTGCAACTCGGGGTAAATTATTCAAATCTTCCAATTCAATAAAAGCCGTATAAAGTAACTTAACAATTCATTTCAATTCTACAAAACTAAATTTTCAACCATTTTTAAATGCAAACGTTAAAAACGTTTTGTGGAATAAGCTTAAATTCTAAATAACTCAATGAAAGCTTTCGCATGCTTTCAACAGCAGTTCATATCACAACTTTAAAAAATATCTCATACACTGCAAAGAAATTATGAGTAAACTATACATATCTTTGCAAATTAAACTGCATAAATGCATAAAGCAATATTTTGAATAACCAACCATTTCCAAATGCATCTCAGCGACCATAGCTAAACTAAAGAAAAACAGATCTCTAACTGACAAGCCATGAGAACAAATAGACAATACGTATCAGTACTTATCTATCGAACAAAAAAAAGCTACTTCTCATTGCATACTTTTTTGCATCAAGCGAATAATGAACGCTGTTCTCAAACTATTTAACAACAGTAAATTTCTTCTAAACTGTGCGTAGATTTATTTATTTTAGCAGAGCGCCATTCCCATCCACCGCTCACAAACAGACTGCTGCGAGCAATTAATTTCAGCGACAGCAACAAAACTTTTGCTGACAAGAAAACATTTGAAATTAAAAACATCTACAAAATTCAATATTGTTATCAATCTCTCTCATTATCATTTGTTATGAAAAAAAACTTATAAAATAATCAATCAATAGAAACTTGAAACCGTTAACAGTGAAATGTTGTTAACGCTTCAAAATATAAAAAAGCAAATATACGTAAGAATTCATCAACAACAACTTACTAATTTATCACATTCGTGAATCAATAATTTAAAAAAAATTATTTTTTATATCAAATTTCAAAAAATTACATATATAAAAAACAAATTTACATAATAAAGTTTGGCACATTTATAAAAAGCTATCATGAAATTTATAAATGAAATTTCACCCTAACAACAAATCATATTTAAAGTATTAAGAAATCTTAAAAGATTTGTTGTTTTTTATTGTTTGTTTAATTATTGCTTTCAAAATGTGTGCCAGTGCTTGTGCTTTATTTAGATGCTATTAAAATTTTACATTTAACGCATGCAACGGATTATCCAGAAATAATGTCGTAGCGCAATAAATTCCGCAATGAGCAACGTGCCTGCATTTAAAAAATCATGCGCTAGTCTGACACACAGTGTATACAATGGAAAAAAGCAATAATGCTACAACGTCATTTCTACTGTAGTTTCGACCTTGAATTTCTATAACAAATTGTTTCCACTACACTACAGTAAACCAGTGAATAAGTGAAATAGTTGAAAGTGATGTTTTTTGTTTGTTTTTTTAAATAAATAAATAAATAAATAAATGAATAAAAATACAAACCTGTTGGGCAGAAATTGACGGGGACGTAGTTGCACCGACCGGATGAGCTGCGTTGATAGGCTTGTTTTCGTACGGGCCAGAGATTAGCTGAGTGGTCGCAGGCGTGCCGTGTTGTTCAACTTTCAGATCGGTCACATAACGGTGACCAGTGGCCGAGTCGTGTTGCATCAGTTGCAGACTGGCCGGCGAGTGGTGATCATAAGACTGATATTCGGCTCCGGACTTGGTCTCGTGCACGGTCAAGGCGTCGTCGTAGGCAGACGACCGGGCGAGTTTGGGCGCCGGCGCGTCGGCGCCGGCGACGTCGACCACCAGCGCCGAAGAGCCGTAGCCGACTGCGTCGTGCCCGGCGGCGGCCATCGGCGCGCGCGTGGGCGTAACCGACGCCGGCTGGGCGCTGTGCTGCAATGTGACCGCCGCCGCAGCCGCTTCTTCTTCTAGCTCGCGGCCGAAGCTGTCGAAATAATCTTGCAGGGCGAAAAAAGGCGATCGAGCCGTTGAATTTTCTGCAAAATAAATAACATAATGAAAAATATAATTTTCAAAAAATTCACAGCAGAGATGAAAATTTTTTCACTAATCAATAAAGAAAAGAATATAGAATAAAAACAGTGGGAAATTTCTCTCAGCGTGACGAAATAGCAAACAGAAGTGGAAAAGAAAAAACCAGCGCATCCATGTGGCAAGAACAAGCAAGCGGAACGTCGGACGGCAAACTTAACTAGATCGATGAAAGAATCCGACCCGTTGCCGTACGAAACTAATCAATAATAATCAGTGGAAAACTGGCATTTACGAACACAAAGTTTCATCAAAGCTTTTCTGACTTTGCATTTTAAATTTTTGAGAAAAACAAAAAAGAAAAAGAACAGAAATTTTTGTTCTCCCTCTTCGTGCGAAACAGGCTATAAAAGTTTTTTAAAAATTAAAAAAAAACAAAAATAAAAATACATGCAAAACAAGAAACCTGCGAATTGAACATGTGCGAAAAATGCTATGAGAAGATGACAAACAATTTTTGACCGGTTAAGCAAAATGCCCAGACCGGATGATAGATACTTTGGAAAGAATGATTGAGCAGAACATGAAAAGTGAAAAAAATTACAACGCAACGCATGCTTCACATTTACACACCGGATAGGCGATTGGCCGTCGGGGCGCAGTGACCTAGTGGTGATTCGGCTTGGTTGGCGACCGCTGGCGTCGATGATGACGACGGCGACAGGCGATCGTCCACTGGAGGGCGTGCAAGGCTTGGTCGCTCCAGTGTCAAGTCGGGACAACAGCGACGCTGTGCTCGTCAGCACTCACTACAGTAAGAATAGAACATGAGCATCTTTTTTTTATCACTTCCGGATGAGTAAATTTTGCATAAGGAAAGCTTATCACTTTTTAAAAATTATTTTAGTATTTCAAAAAAATTACTTTATACTTTTAAATGCATATTAATTATGTTATTGTATTTTTTACTACTTTTTTAACTGAAAAATGTTGATTTAATCGAACGACAATACAGTACTCTGAGAGAAAATGCAATCAACATCTTTTTTTCTCTACCATACAGCTTTCCTGCTTGTCAAAAAAATTTTAGATAGTAGCATTGGTTAATATGAAGAAGAAAGCAACATAAATTTATAAATATAAATAAGTTTTTATATAATTATGAATATGTCAATTTGAAAGCTTTAAATTTGTGAAATTTCCATTCACTTTTTTATAATGTTTTCAAAAATCATTTTGCTATTGTGTTGTTTTTTTGCAGATTTGAAAGCCTATTTTTTTAGTTCATACTTTAACCTAAAAATTCAACTAATGTCACCAGTTATGAATGCATAGTTTTTTTTTATCATTTCTCGTTTATTTATTTATTTTGTCTTTGCATGTAAAAGTGTAGAGTCGCTTATTCAACAAGGCCAGATTACGAACATCTGACGTTCAAGCTAACGATTAGACTAAAACGAAAATTCCACATGCCTTTCATCTTGTCAACCAGTTTTACATGTAGACGT
Organism: Trichinella pseudospiralis; assembly: GCA_001447645.1. Classification (NCBI taxonomy): domain Eukaryota; kingdom Metazoa; phylum Nematoda; class Enoplea; order Trichinellida; family Trichinellidae; genus Trichinella; species Trichinella pseudospiralis. Next base: position 147,323 of record JYDV01000082.1, on the reverse strand, counting down.
CAGACTAGCGCGTTCATGCTTGATTGATTAAGCCATTCAGCAGTGAAGCACACAACAAACGTAATGTCGACGATTTTCCACTACTATTATTTCAATTTATTTGCACACTTGTGCATTAAAACTGTTTATTGAAATATCTGAATATCAATGCCATTAAAATTGTAAATAAATAAAAAGATTAATATGCAGCATTTTTTTTAAACAAATTATTAGAATTATTTCAAACGGCTTTTAATACTAATATTGTTGAATGTTGAGAATTTGCTTGAAAAGCGAAAGATAACAGCCTGACACATGAATTTAATATGCGTGCTAGAGCATGCTTCGCCTTCGACAAGCTTTGTTTGTTTATGATAGCAACGCAATTTTATCTGAAATATGCATGCAGTTTTGTAATCTTTTGAATCAAACAACGCAAAATAAATAAACACTACACTGCAGTTATTCAATCAATTATCATAATTTTTCCTTTTCAAATTAACAGAACAAATTCTCTGGATTTATTATAAACGTTAATTACCAGCAACAGCTGCCAAGAATGCAAGCAATGCATAAATGGCAAGAACTGCACAATTCGACAGCTCTCCCAAGGACCGGATTTTGTGACAAAAACTTTAAAAATACGCAAATTTTCCCATAAAAAATAATTATGCTGCAGCAGAAATTTAAAAGTGCAAAACAGTGAAAACTGGCAATAATGAAATAGATAAATAAAGTGAGTGCAGTGCAATTCCACACCATGCAAAAAAGCAAATCATAATAAATTAAGTCAACATGAAAACAATACGTTTCGGAGAATTGATGAGAATGAAGAAAAATAAAATCGTTGAAGAAATAATAAAATATCTCATCCAGATTTGCAATAAGGCAAAAGTCATTACAACGAAAAATCAGCTGCTCAGTAAATACATATGCTTTGCTGTTCAATGTTCCGGCATTATTATTGAAGTACTGCATTTTCAGACATTAAAAAAAAAACAGCCTTAATAATCGCGCTCACTAAAGCGTCTTCGAATGAATGACTGACTGACATCCAGCAGTTGGATATACTGAAAACAATGATTATCATGCACACCTATAAAAAGTGTGTGGAACAAAAAAAAAAGAGAGTGAGGGAAAAAATTATCAGTGAAATAAAGGGGAAGTATGAAAATTTGTACATGAATAAATCAAGGTTTTGGTTCAATTACAAGCTAATCATTGCCAAAACCCTCAGTTTCTTCAATTGCTCGAGTTAGCCTTTCACACAATTGCTCGTAAGAGCGATACGGCGGCAGATCCAAACGATTAAAGCATGTGTGACTGCGCGGCAGCCAAACTTCTTTTCCTGTTTTTTCAATGCAAAACAGCTGCGGTCCTGTGCTACCTGCAGATCAGAAATAAGAAAACAAATAAGAACAATATTAATTAATTAATTAAACAATTGTAAAAATTACGTACCCATAAGTTCCGCAAAACCCCCTACAGGAACGCGACAAGTTCCAGTGACAAATTGCAGCATTCTAGCCCTTTGTTCGTTGCTTGCACTGCGCAAAAACTGAAACAATTACGTAATTAATATTTTCAAGCATTTTAAATGCATCTAAATAAATATCGCTCACCTGCCAAAACCACTGAATCTGTTTGCTGGCAGGAGTGTAATGATGATAAACTGTGTTGCGCTCCCAATCATCGATGTCGATCTTCTGAATCCCGCAGAGCAACAACTACAAAAAACAATATTACAAAAAGCAGAAATAATATTTTTTAATTATAAAAAGCACCTCCAATTCACGTTCGTCAAAAATCTTCAACCAATCCATTGGAAATATTTCATTAAAGCCATCAAAAAACGCCTTGGTTTGTTCTTGAATTCCTCGATTAAAACGCCATTCAACCGTCAAGCTGAAAAAAACAATACTCACATAATCACATCTACAAAACAATAAAAAAAATAAACAATTCTCTTACTTTAAATACTCTTCTTTGTTTTCTTCAGTTAATTTAATATCTTTTCCTCCTGGTTTCAATTCGTCGCTCAGATGTTCTCCCAACAAGCTATAGTCCATGGTAAAATAAAGCCCCAAGTCAGCTTCGTCGACATTGTTCTCTTGCATCCATTTCAGTGAATTGTAAAACTCCGGATCCACTGATTCCAAATCTTCCAAAGTCAATCGCTTGCCTAACATTCGCTTGTAAAACGGCATCGTAAAACCGTTGTAAATAAACTTCGAGTGAAAAAAAGCCTATAAGATACAAAGAAGATGATCATTTTGAATGCTGACGTCCACTTTTGCACACATTCCAACTAGCATCTTACCATTGCCACTATGCGACCTACGAACTTGAAATACTTCAAATGATCAGGGTTGACGTAAGATGCCGGGTTAATCTCCAGATTGTATTTATTCTTGCCAGAATACTCAAACAAACAATACATCGGATCCAAAATTGCATGGCTAAGCACAAAAAACCATTCTCTGAAATAAGTTCAAGGTTAACAATAAAAAAATATGAATCAATATTTCAGAATTCTAGATGAAGTAATAAAAAAAAATTTTTTTTACCTGGCAATGCCACCATAATCCAATCCTTCTTCACCTTTAAAGTTGATAAAGAGTCGACGACGCAAGTCTAACGGATTTTTCCGCATCACTTCAGATAACGAATCTTCCAAAACGTCATCTCTGGATACGCTGATCTTCACGTAATTGGACAAACTGTTTGACTGAAACAAAATTTAAAGCATATGCACAGAAAAGTTATTTCTGCTCAAAAATTATAAAACTCACCATGCACTTGTAACGAAATCTACTTATCTTCGAAGAAAAGGACTGAGAAGATAGGTTAATGCGTTCGAAAGTGTCTCTGTTATGAAAAAGTAAATATGAATGAAAACAAGAGAAAGCAAGAGAAAAAGCACTCACGGTGGCGGTTGACCCGTACGAGGATCATTGTATGTTGTAGTTCTGGTGTTGTGATCGATAAAAAACTGAATGCCTTCTGAAGTGTAACCAGTATCCCATCCAGGAGGCAATTCTTCGGTTAACAAACTAAACAAAATTACTATTTTAGAAGCAAATTCATACATGTCAGTCAATAAACTACGAGTTCGACTGAAGAGGATGTTCCCATTGAGTAGTACGGGTATTGTGATTAAGATAGTAAAAGCGTCCACTTGCTGGATCCTGTCGTCGTTCTAAACAAAAACTATTAAAATACAGTCACACAAATAATCTAACAAACCCCATCCTTCGGGTAACTGCACATCGTTGGTCGTCAGATTTACATGAGAAGACTAAAATGACAACAACAAAAAATTATTATTATTACTATTATATTATATTATAAAAATGTAAAAATTTGTGCACAAAATGCAATACATCTAGAAAACGTTGTTGCCATCGAATGTGGCCTTCATCGCGCAACGATTGCCATTGTTGATGCGCTTGCAACATCAGCTGAGTTGGTCGTTGCCATGTTGTCGTTCGAGTGTTGTGATCAACATAATAAACCCGACCAAACGGATCGTACCGCAACTCCCAACTATTAAAATTAAATGTACAGTTTGCATAAAAGAAAGAGAATAATATATCGCTTACCCCTGAGGCAAAGGTACATTGATGGGCCTTTCCCAAGTGGTACTCATCGTGTTATGGTCAATGTAATACCTTCGTCCGAAACCATCCAAACGCTCTTCCCATCCAGCTGGTAAAGGCTGCTGCACAGCTTCACTGACCAAATGAACCGACGAATCAGTGGCGCAGTCTGTAGATTCGCTTTCTGCTTTCTGTCCTATAGCGGCTGCTTGGAACTGCCGTCGTCGCCGTGGTCGTTGCGGAGCTTCGGTCGGCTCTTCATTCACACGTAGATCAGCCACCAGTGCTGTACAATCATCCAAAGCTGCAGGATTTTCATAACTTTCACAACACGATCGTCTGCCCCGACAACTGTTGGAAAATGACTCCGCATTATCCCTAGCTCGAACACCATCAACATTTGGTGCTCCTTCAGTAAATTCACACTTTGAATAAGCTTGAAATAAATATTAAAATAAAAAATGATCAAGTACAACTTTCACGTCGTTCAACAAGCAAAACTTCTAAACGTACTTTCTTTGTCTTCTTTTGCATAAATGTAAACAACATTCCCTCGAATACTAACTTTCACCTCCGCAATCCGTTCCCCAGTGCCAACTTTCTGAATTCCCACGATCATTTTTGAAATCTTCACTGAAACAGCAAGCATACAAGCAAAATTTTTAAACATGCACAGAACTGAATGAAAATGAATAAATATTACGTTTGCCATTTGCAACTGCAGACTTCAGAGAAGAGATTTCAATGCTGCCTTCACCGTAAATTTGGTCTTCTTCTCCACGTCTTTCTATCAACCGAAACTTCACCTTCGAATCATTACTGCACATACTACAAATAAAATTCTAATCACACATCTCAAAATTTACAAACTTCCATTCAAAGTTAATTTTTAGTATATGTGCAAACATTCTCTAAAAACAGTTATAATTAATAAATGTTCAGTGATATTAATATGACAACCCTGTACAAGCTACGTTTACAATCCAATTTACCATCGTTGAAACTCAGCAATCAAAATAAAATTCAATCTAACTTGAAACATGTTTTCCAGCTCAACTGAAATTTGTACTTCCGTTCACTTATGAATAATGCTATTCAATAAAAATGACAATTGCATTCAGATTATTAGCAAAAGAGAAAACAATAAGTCAATCGTATAATTTAACACGCTTAATCATACAATGCAAATGCCACAATCCAGGCTCATTTTCCAAAAATATTATTAATCAAATTACTAATCCCTTAGTGATTTCACTTAATGCTAATTTTACTAAAATAATTTGTCATTGAAAGCATTTTACATAAAAAAATGAAAATCCCTATATTCCAAAACTGCTAACACATATTCCTTCAGGAACAGTGTAACAGACAGTTTAGAAGTTTACACATGAAGTTTGAAATCCAAAGAAAACCAAAAAAAAGCTACTTCATTTTTTCAACATGAAAAACAAATAAAATCGACAAATTTTCAAAATTACACTTAAAAGACAGTTGAAAATAAATACAACTTCAATCATTTAATGAAAATACATATCAAAAATGATTTCCCCCTACACATTCGAAACAGATACTTCAATATTGAAAAAAAAACTTGTGAAACGTGATAAAACCTTTAAGAAAAAACCAGTAAAATTTTTCAATAATGAAAAACTAGCTGGTGTTTCACGGCACTTCAAAAAAAAACAAAGCTCAAATACAACTATTAAAAACCGGATACTAGAGATACACAAACGCATTTTTAATTTTGTTATCACATTAACCAAACAGCAAAAAATATACCTGACTTATCATACACATTTTAAATGCCAACTTTGAAAAACCAACATAGTCTATGAAATTGAAATTTAATTATCAAAATTAATTAGCTGGAATTTATTAGCTCACAACTCAAAACGCCTATAATTCAACGGCTAGCTGCTACGATTGATATATCGGTTACAACTGTTTAAAAACACAGAACAGAAAACATTACCTAACATCCAAATTGTCATAAAAAATCAATTAATATAAGTGTCAGTCAAAAGAGGAAGAAATTTTCTTGATCAAATCAATATAAATTCAGGATCGTAAAATTGTGAAAAGAATTACATACTTATTCAGTGAAGGAAGACTTACCTTTGAAAATTCAAACTCCACGAAGGTGACGAAGATTGTTTACAAATATCTGACTGAAACCATCTAATATCGTCAACCGAAACTTTCAGATAAGTGTCACGCTTCGATGAGTTACTTTCCAATAACTTTCCAGAATGAACTAAACAAATAAAGTGATTAATTATAATATTCCAAATAATATATTTATATTACAATCAGAGAAACTTACCAACAAAAGATGCATCACATTTCCATCCATAAACACTGTTATCCATGATCAACTTCGTAATACAATGATAATAATGATGAAATGATAACGTCAAAAACCACTGGGAAAGCTCTTTTCAGAAACAAAAAAGTAGGAATGCCTAAACAAAATAAATAAATATGAAATGAAGAAACATTAATTAACAAAAGTTAACAAACAAAAACGCCTATTACAAATACCAAAAACCGACCAAGCACAGCAAGCGCACAACAGAAACTAACAACTGCAACAAAAGAATACAAAAACAAATACTGTAGGTAATTACTGTAAATTTGTACCTGCATTAAATGTGTAGTAAAAACTTCTTGTATAATAAATCAAAATCAAAATCAAAATACATATATAATCATAAATATAATTATTTTAATATTTCAGAAATTAATGTCACAACATATTATTATTTATTTATATTTCTTTATTTAAACAACATATAAATGAACAACAGATAGCAGTATAAGATGAACAGTAAAGTTAAACTTACGCAATGTTTGTACTATCATCATTTATTTTAGAGCAATGTATCTGAAAATAATTCGTATGATGCTTAATTACTTGAAATAGCCTCAAAACTGTATGTGAAAGCTATGGAATTTCAAGAAATCCATGTCAAAATTTTAAAGTTTAATAAAAGCAGTTAGTGATGAATAACAAATTAAATACAAGGTTTTATGGGCACTAATGTTTCAGATGTTTGATATATAACCATTGCTGCATTTTTACTACGCAAGTTACATTTTGTTACATCTGATATCGAAATAATGTTTAATACAATAACAACTTGTTTTTAAAATAAATAAGGCAAATATATTTGTATGAAAATAAATAAATAAGTAAACGAAAAAACTGTCAACGGATTTACCAGTCAGAAGTGAGAAAGCCGATAAACAGTCGGAAATAATAGAAAGACAGAAATTCATTTTGCCGATAGTAAATTTCATGTTTGCAAAAATTATTTTATGCATATATTTGAATAACTCACCTAACAATTAATTACAATAAAAAAGTGAGATGCATACAGAACCCCCACAGCAGTATATCAGATTAAATCTGGCATAGTTCAATAGTTTAAGCAAAGCAAAATATTAATTAAATGTATATATAAATATTTATTTATTTACTCATTTATTTCCATTTATTTATTTATTTTCATTTGTATTTAATGATTAAAATAAATGTTCATGTCTTCGTCTTTCATCAGAAAAACATATGTACGTCATACTGTAATCAATAAAAAATTGTATTATTTGATCAAATTAACTTATTAAAATTATCAAGGTGCTCTATAACAAGAAACAAAGATACAATTGAAAGAAATATTTTTTTAATATTTTATAATAATTAATTAATTAGTTCCAAAATATCTCTTTCTATATTTGTAAAGTAAGACAACGCAGATTTTAAAAAAGTATTTTCAAAAAGATAAATATTGATTGTGTCGAGTTTTTAACTGTAAAATTTAACTTATAACTGCATATATTAATAATTTGATTAATTTTTTTTATGTAGACATGATATCTTACAATCCAGTTTGTTTCTGATTTGTCTACTGACCTTTAAATTTGCTGTTGTTATTTGGACAACACTCCTAAAATATTTAAACATATAAAAATTTTAATTTATGCATATGGCACTGTTATTTATTTGTAAATAAACATTTGTGTTATGTTAATTGCTCTTAAAAACTTTCTAACATTGTAAAAGCATTCATAACATATTCATATTTTGAAAATAATACCCAATATTGCGTAATAAAATTGAAATAACTTTTATTTTATGTATGAATAACTTAAACATTCGATATTTATTCATATTTTTATCATTTATTTGCAGATTGAAAGATATGCAACATTTGTTCTTGCGTAAATGTAATTCAACTTCTGTATATTTACTTATTGTATTTTTCATTTAGTTTTTCAATTTTGGTGGCGTGACTATGATTATTCGGTGTCGGTGGTATAACGTTTTCATTCTGACTGGTTTAATTCTTGTGTTTTTTGGTTTTCGATTTCTTTTCGATGATAGCTTGGACTTTTCAAATCCGTTTCCTGTTGACATTGGTGAATTGATGAAAATATGCTTGATAGCAGCTGAAACATCTGGTTTTGCTATTGCTGACATGTATCAAGATGGAAAAGTATGGCTTAAAATGAAATCTTGGGATGAAAATGGAAAGAAAGAATTTTTAACAAAGGCGGATCTTATTTCTAATCGGTTAATAATCGAATCCTTTTCACGTTTTCCAGATATCAAGGTAGTATACGTTCAGTTCTGTGCATTTGAAAATTGCATTTTATTGTTTTCAGATAATTTCTGAAGAAAGGGGTAAAGTGTATGATGAAAAATTTGATTTTTACAAGTCTCAATATTATGAAAAGTTTGCATCAAAAGAAAACATTCTAGCAAAATTTCCATCAATAAAAGTTCTAATTAATGATATATCTGTATGGATTGATCCTTTAGATGGGACACAGGAACTGATAGGTAAGACAATCAATTTCATTCATAAAATAAAGAATGCATGTATATATTAGATGAGTTAAGAATATGCATAGCGTTTTCAAAAATAAATGTAGTGATTCATATGTAGAACTTATAAAATGCAAAATAATAATGTGCATATGTATATGTAATATAGTTTGAAAAGTGTTGGTGCTTAGATGTGTGCTCAGTTAAATCTCTAATGCTTTTTTTAGAAGGCATGGTCGAAAGTGTTAGTGTTATGATCTGCGTCGCTTTGAAAGGTCGGCCTGTTTTTGGAGTTATTCATCGCCCCTTTACATCAGAAACTAGTAAATTTTGTTATTTTTTATTGTATAAAGTATTTTAAATGTTATATATATCAATTTTTATTTATGAGTAATTTTAAAACAACGTTGTTAATCATAACTGTGTGAGAGAAATTAACATTACATTTTAGTTTGGAGTATATCCAATTATGGCTGTTTTCCTGATTGTTCAATGGGAAAGAATGGAATGGATATGACAGATATGGAAAGCAACATCAGAAAAATTGCGTTGATTTCACGCACCCATTCTGGAGGTGCGGAGAAAATATTAGAGGCTGCACTTGGCAATTCCTGGCGTATTGAAAAAGCTGGAGGGTCTGGCTATAAAGGTTTGCGCGTATTGAATGGCTCGGCAGGATTGTATTTGCATACAACAACAGTGAAGAAATGGGATGTTTGTGCTGTTGATGCTGTCATTCACTCTGCAGGTGGCCGTATGACAGATCTTACTGGAAAGAATTTGTCTTATTTGCCCTCTACAGACGAAACATATAAGACTGGTCTGTTGGTCACCATGAATGAACACTTTTATTATCTATCAAAACTTTTGCCTTCTTTGTCATCGATTATGTTTATCCACTAATTATTATTGAAAGTGTTGTCAGTTTGTTGATTTCAGCGCATTTGTTTTATAAGTCTTGTTATAGATGAATATTTTAAGCAATTATTTTCCCTGCTTATTTAAATATCTACCCTCTTTACCGATTTTTACAATTCTGGGTAGTATGTTTAATTTTAGAACAAAAAATAAATTTAAAAAATTTTGTGCCTTTTATTCATTTTAAAAATCACAAAATGAAATTCCAAATGTATGCAAAAAAAATTAATTTGGAAAATTTAAAGTATCAAAAAATTTAGTTTTGGTATTTTTAATGATTTTCATGTATTAATTGAAGTACAGTAACAGTGTTCGGATTAAATTTGCTTTCTTGGTAAAATGTAAAACAATCTGTAAAGTCAACACATTTGAAGATAAGAATTTATCACCATATTTTTAGTAGCAATATTTTAGCTTAAAATTCTAAATTGACTTATTTGTTAATTTTGCGATGAATATTTTTTACCATTATCTCAAAATGAAGGAAAAACACCTGTGGAAATGAATAATTAACTTCATGATATTATTAAAATAAGATTATATTTATATAACAGAAATTTTTTTAATTCTTTTAATTCAACACATTCTGTTGTTGCTTATTGACTGCGTTATTTCATTGGAAGTTTTCTTATTGGTCGTTGGCAGTGCTATTTCATTGGACACTCAAACCATTTTAAGGCACGCATCCCGACTGATTGTTTTTGCTTTGCACTCCAAACAAGCTAACCAATCAGACAACGATATGAATATCCAATAGTTAGCGTCCAATAAAAAACGTTACACTGGCATGAACTGTGCCCATTGTTGATCAAATCATATATCAACATAAAATAAAAATAGTAAAAATAAAAGAAATTTCCCATTTTTAATTTTAAAAATACTTTGCTCATAAAATTGAGTAGCATTTTAATATTTAATTTATTACAGTCTATAGTAAGACTTGCAGGTTCTTATGATACTGTATTTTCTATAGATGAACAACTTTAACTCATGTTGATTGTCAGTAGTTTTTGTTTCGGTTTAATCATCTTTTTCCAACGGTCGAATTGTTGTATTAATTTTTATTAAAGCAGTAAGTGCGCAATATTGATGCACATAATTATGTACTTTTATTTTATGGAACTTTAGGTGCAATTTTTTGAAACATGAGGTTTCATTGTATACTTCCTGCAGCATTTTTCTCTGACCAAAGCTGGTGTGTACATGACACTTGTGGAATAGCTTGCGTAATTATTACATGGTATGCATAACTGAGAAGAGAGTAATTTAAAATTTTCACCGGTTTACTGGAGTTTTATTATTGATCATATGTTTACGCATTGATTACTAATCTAGAAGGAAATGTTTACTGTTAGTGTATATATTTTTTGAATTTAATCAATAATTTCAATGATTATTGCTATGAATATTATTTTGTTACAACTTGTTTATTATTTTCAGGATTCTCTTGGCGTTTGGAGAATTTTCCGTAATCGGTGTTCTATCCTATTCTTCACCGAATGATTGGTTTCACAGTGTGGTCAATTGTACCATATTCCATATTTTACTTGCTCTTGCTTTGATCAGCCACATAAAAACAATGCTTACAGACCCTGTGTGTTGTAAAAATTTGTTTTTTTTAGTTATTAGTAAAATTGAATTTTTATCAGGGTGCCATTCCCAAAGGAAATGCGTCAGAAGAGAGCATGCAGTTGCTGAATTTGAAACGAGGAGAAACTGTCTACAAATGTGGGAAGTGTTACAGCATTAAGCCCGAGCGCGCTCATCACTGCAGGTATACATATATTGAATTTGGATTTCAGAAATAAAAAATTTTTTACTTTGCAGCATTTGTCAACGTTGTATTCGAAAAATGGATCATCACTGTCCATGGGTAAACAATTGCGTCGGTGAAGGCAATCAGAAATTTTTTGTTTTATTCACAGTATGAATTGCTGTTTGATTTTTTGAAGCGATTTTCATCTTTCTCGTTAAATTAAACCATTTGCAGTTTTACATAGCGTTAATCTCTTGCCACGCTATATATTGGGCGGTATGGAAATTTCTTCGTTGCTTGGAAGTTGACTGGAAAGGTGAATATATAAATATTAAAAAAAATAATTTTTCATAAAATGTTTTTTACTTGTAGGCTGTAGTCGTTTTTCTCCGCAGGAGACTACGTTCATTTTGGTGATTTTGTTGTGCGAAGCGCTTTTATTCGCCTTGTTCACAATTATCATGTTTTGCACCCAAATGTACGCAATATACAACGATGAAACGGTAGTTTGGATTTCTCTCTCTATTTTTGTTCTTTTGTAGTTTTGCAGTTGTGTATTTATTGATGCTTGCATGTTTCAGACAATTGAACAGATGAAACGTGGAAAGCGTAGTTGGAGTAAGAGAAATCGTTTGTCAAGCGTGAAAGCAGTTTTTGGGTCCAAAGTGTCGCTTTCTTGGCTTAATCCTCTTTCAGTGCCGTTCAGCACGCTGAAACCAACCGAATACACCGTCTGAACAGCGAAAGTAGAATCGCATCAATTACCTCATTGTCAATTTTTTCCTGCATTTATACTTGTAATGGAGATATATACAGTCGTCAGTGTGTTTGTGTGTTTTTGTGCTAGCTATTTTGTCTTCTTCAATATCTTCTGTTCATAAATGTGCATGCATGCGTTTGTTGATTTGTCTTTTGTTGTGAACGGTCGCTTCGAAATGCGGGTATTTTTCCTTCATCACAGTTGGTGTCCATCGATCGGATTGATCGTCGTCATTGCCGTGTGTTGTTGCAGCAGATTTGAAAAAAAAGTACCACATGAAAACAAGCAAAACGTGAAAAAGCAATTCTTAGCAAATTTCGATTCTTTTATTTGTGTCGATTAAAGCGGAAATGATCAATAAACGTTATTACACATATACACAATTTCTGTGCCAATTCGACCATTTTGCTACTATTTATTGATGTTAATAAGCTTAAAAAAGTTTGCATTTTCATCATCGATTACAATGAATGCATCTTCTCTCTCTATGTACATGTGAGTATGTTAATTTCCACTTTCTGCTTATTCGACCATGCCAAACAGGTGATTTCCAGTGGCGAGTTTGTCTTTTGAAAAGAAATACTGCTTCCAAAGATTATTGAACGTCGCCTTGTCGAAGAACGCTTTAGCGTGATCGTGGTCGCATGCCTGAAATTGTGGAAAAAGCACATCAACTACCAAGGCAAAACACACACACACACACACATAGAGGGAGGGAGGGAGTGGCAATTGGTTGGATAAATTTGTTTGTTTATTGCATGCACCACTTATGGAAAACAACTGACGTCAGTGATCAGCGAAAACGCTCGTCTGGCCGTACTCTCAGCCACGCCGTAGGTCTTCATGCCGTCGACGTATTCGGGAAAGTCGATTTTTCCATCGCCTACAAAAGTGATGCTCAGGTTATAATGTTACGGCTTTTTTTGAAAAGAACAAAAAAAACGACAAACAAGAGACGTCGAACAGTTGAAAAACGAAATTCATGTATTCTTGAATCCAGCGCATTTCCGCATTTTGGCCATTTTCACATCGCTTCAAAAAGTCCACCCATTCGGACAGTTGGATTTTTTCATCTTTGTTCAAATCCGCCAACTCCACCAGACCATCCCACAACGGTTGCATACGTTTTCTGGTCAGTCGCATCTGTTCCGAATCGACTCCATACAAATCGCCAACACGCTGAATTCGAATACCGACATGTGAACAAAAGTATGCAAATTTAATCACACAATTTGCAATGTCCAAAAAGGAAAGCCACTTCTGATGGACGTTTTTCACTTACCTTCGTAATCAAGTAAAAGTCACTCCAATCAATCTCTTTACTGTTGTTGCTGTCTGAAATCAATTCTCTCCTCAGGTAACAAACAACATCACTTTACAACAATCAAACCGAAAAAAGTTATGAATATGCTTTTCCACTTGGACAACAAGAACGGATGCACATCGGAAAATGCATTTTCCTCGTTGAACGGCTAAAATTATTTAAAAAAATACCACTTTTCTTTATTGATAATTGAAAAATTGTACAACACACACAGAAATACAAACCATGGCTAAATGTTCGACAGATGAAACGAAAACACTCTTCACCAAGTTCAAGTGGCAACTGAATGCAAGGAAGCACAATATGCCAAAGTGAAACTTCGCCACAACAAGTCCAGTTGACTGACGAGTGGAACAAGTGTGACCAGTTGTGCTCCACCGTTGTTGTTTAAGCCATTCAAATGATCACACAGCCCAGTTGGAAGAAATTAGCTGCATAGTCAGTCCGTGCTTGGATTTTACTGCTCGCATGTTGATCCGCCCTTTCCTGCATGTTCAACACTGACCAGCCGGACAACGGCATTTACTGACAACAGTTGTTTCACTCTCCTCATTCGGCTTTTCCCATTATAATGGGCCAACATCCGGCTCCTATTTGCTTGCGTGCAGCCATTCTTCCTGCATAACATACTAATACACAACTTCCTCACTTATATAAACAAAATGAATGCAAAAATATTCATCACAATAAACAATATTTAATTCAACTTATGTGCAAAATTCTGAATTATGTAGAAATTTTCACTGCCTGTTAGCTTTAGCCGTGTTAGCGTGCTTTTCAACATTTCAATAAAAACTGGCTTTCATCATGAACGTTTTTATTTAGTTAAATTATTTACTTCATGCTTACTATTTTTCAAGCATTTCTTGGCAATCCAAATAGCCTGATGACGTACAATTTGTCAGCTTCACTGTTTTAAAAGCAAACAAATTACTAGCAACATTATTAATATATTGTTAAAAAAAAAAATTTAAATTTTCTTCACTTTGTCATTTCGCACAAAGATTAATATCACAACAATAAGTGATGCATTTTAGACAAATAAATAAATCTTATTCGACACCTTCCCGCGGCTATGTAAAAATTTTTCCAACAAACTGACAATGCTTTTAATGTAAAACGACAAAATTTATTGAATATTATTATTTCAACTGAGCAGTAATTTCAGATAAAAGAGCAACAACGCTAATTAATAAATATACTGAAAAACTGTGAATACGAAATTACTATTGCTTGCAAAACGACTCTAATTGTCAAAAAATAAACAGAAACAAAATTCTTTCATATTTTTTGTTTTTAATAAATATATAGTAGCTAAATATGATGAAATAAATTTTACAAATATTCATGTGTCCAATGTAATACAGTATTCTATTAATTAGGTATAATTATTGCTATATCTACCATTTGGTCATATGCATAAAATAAAAAATTTTGTTCACATAAAAAAATAAATTTCAAAATAAAATTCACATAAAATAAACATTGATGAAAGCTTAGAATAAATTTTTTGAATAAATAAATATTTTTGCATTTATGTCAAAAATAGATTTCAACTGCGTGCGGAATTTTATCTTCTGAATTGAAAAAATTATCTAATAGAATAATAAAATTTTGTCTAAATAAAACTGTTTTTATTATTTTCAATTATTCAAGAATCCATTATCCATTATTATATTTAAACTGCCTTTTAAAGTTGGCTTTGAAATATTTTAAAACTAACCACTTTAAAATACCTTTAAATTACATAACTTTAAACAATTTTTGTTTAAATTTTTTCTATATAAGTTGAAGTTTTGCGCATTAAATTTATTTCACCTTCCAACAGCTTTCGGAAAAGCCGCTCTGGTATGAATATTCTTTGTGCTTTTTTTAACTAATATTTTTAGGTATTTTTTTACTTTTATCTTTTATAGTTTTGCTTACAAAGAACAATGGCCAAACGCGTTTTAAAAGAAAACTTTTCTTTCCCAACCCCGAAGAAAGTTCAATGGACTGACCAAGTGTGCGAAGAGAAGAAAAACGAGTTGCCTGAGGTATGCATTCTGAAAAAGTATTTGAAATGTTTGAAAAATATGCATCAAAATGATTTTAGTATTTATAATCTACCCTTGATAACCAAATTTCTGCATACACACAGATAAGCAGTTACAAATTGTTATATTTCAGGATGAAGTGGTTGGTCCAACGCACATAAATGATTGTGGCGCCAGATTATGCGAAGCACTTCAATCAAAACAGCATTCGTGGATGGCTAACAACTCAATAAAGGTAAGTTTACAAAATATACTTTCAGAAATTCTGAAGCATGTTAAAAATGGAAAAGTTGCTTTACATCAAATCAAACAAGTTGCTTTACATAGTTCATCAAAATTTAACATGCAGACTTGTTACAGATATTTCACTGTTTGTTTATGATCATATTTCATCCTTTCAACAAACAATCCTCTAAACAATAAAAATATTATGGTATTAATTGATTTCGTAATTTTACAGGAATTGCTAATGAATAAATTGCCTGAGATATTGAAAAATAAACCATTTTATCATGGCTACTTACCAAAAGTGGATGCGGAAGAAATTTTAAAAGATCAGCCAGACGGTTCTTTTATCGTGCGCATGACCAACGAATGCGGTGATTACAGTGCTGTTGCATTATCAGTCAAGCAGGGAAAAGAATTTTTTCATTACATGATAGACGTGAACATTAATGGAGTGAGTGTGCGCATTTTATCTTTTTCATATTAATTTATTATGAGTTATTTCGAAAATATGATATTAAAAGAACAGCCTTTATTATAATATGCAACTGTGAGTAATTTTGTATAAACAGATCTCATAACTTTACACAGTTTCTCACTTTCAAAAAGAGTTATCACTTTATTGTTGTCAATTGTTATTAAAAATTACATTTTCATTTTAGAGCTGCTTTATGAATTGCATAGTATTTGACTCGGTCACTGAAATGGTTAACTATTTCGTAGAAGGTGGCAAGCCATTAGACATAAAAAGCAGCGTCTACTTAAAAACACCAGCACGATTTGCAGACTGGCAGCTGGAAACTCACCATATTGTGAGTTTTGAAAAAAATATCGAAATAGTAAGTTAACCTTTTAAATGATCTTTTTCAAAGCCAATTTTTCAAATAAATTTCTTTTTTCAGGGAAAAAATTCAGATGTGATTCAAGGAGTTTTTTGTTACAAGGGCAAAAATACCGATGTAGCAATAAAACTCCCAATCAGATTGATTTCAGAAGATTCTATGGATATGATATTTGACGAACTGCGTGCTATGCGTCATATGAAATGCAAATACACATTGAAAGCTTATGGTGTAACATCGTTCACGTGCCGGCCGATATTACTGACTGAATACGCGGACCGTGGGACACTGCATTACCATATACGTACTCATGTGATGAGTCCTTATGAAAAACTGCGGTATTGTACGCAGATTGGGTATGCTCTAAAGCATCTGAAGGATAAAAGTATTTTAACAATTTTATTTCTTTAAAATTGTATTCATTACTAAAAGTTTGTCTATTTTTAGATATAATCCACCGTAACATTGTTGTAAAGAAATGTTTTCTTTTTACCAATTCTAAATACGAACTTCCGACAGTAAAACTAGGCGGATTCCGGTATTGTATTAGTGCTTCAGAGGAAGATGTGAAAAAGAAAATTCCTCGAAAATTACTCTTTTGCTCTGCGCCAGAAGCAATAAAAGACAATAAGTGGTCTTTTGAATCCGACTTGTGGATGTATAGCTTACTGATGTGGTCAATTTTTACTGGATCCGTGTATCCATTCCGTGAATTTTTGGATGGCGACCCGATGAATCTTTACGCTCACTTAATACAAGGAAAACGTCAGCGCATGTCTGCAGACATTTTGCCGGACGTTCAGCTGATAATCAGGCAGTGTCAAGAGACAAATCCATCTAAGCGTGGAACAATAGAAGCCGTCTTAGAGAAGCTAACCGCTTTACTTGATTCGTATTCACATTCACGTTCAAAACCCAACGATAAATGAACTAGCTTCATTTGATTCTACTCATCCAAACTTACCTAAACATTTTATGATCTGACAATTTTATTTTTTGTTTTTCTAAACGAAAAATTTTTAAATTATTATTAATATTAATTTTACAATAGTTTTTTAGCATGCAAATAATTGCATGTCTCGAAGATTTGTTCATTGCATTATAAAGTTATTTTTATTTTGATCACATTATAAACAAGAATTACAATTTTAAATAAAATTATTAAATTTTGTTTCTGGTTTTTGTATTCTGATTGATAAACTTGCAAAATGTGCATTTTTATTCAGACATCAAAAAAGCATTTTTATGAATAGAAAATAAAAAAACAAATTATTGTGCAGATTCATTTTCACGGTAAAAAGCATTACTACAACTCTTTTTGCCATCAGTGTTCATTTAAATTAATTTATTTGTGCAACATGAAATAGACAACAAAGAAATTACAAACAAGTTTAAAAATAATTAGCCTGCATATTAGTATTGATTTTTGTAGCTACCTACCAACAGCAGTGCTTTTCTTTCACTACTTTTGACGAAATCCTTACTTTTAAGCAATGCATATATTTGTAAATGATTTATTGCATAACTTTTGAGTGCATTAAGTGCAGTTTATACTATTCAAATTTTCTGAATTAATGCTAAAGTCGGTGTATCTTGTTAGAGAATTTGTTCTAAATGCTAACAAAATCGCTTAGTATTCTTATCAATTTATAGTTTGCCTTCTTGATTGCACAGTTTATTAATCATTTATTTGAACAGCAGTTGAATCAATGCTTTCAGCATGGTATGCAATTGAAACAAATGTTCTGAGACGAGGCTTTCAATTCATTTAATACGCCCAATTGTATATTATTGAGTAATGAATATTACAGTTGCAAAACCATTTGAATCATATTGCCGCATCATTTACAGATTTTTATTACATACCAATATCGCATACATTTTTATGAGTTTATATATTTGTATAATTTTAAAGTAATTGTTATTTTACTGTTAATAGATTCTGTTTAATTAAACTGTGAAATGTGAAAAAGAATGGTGTACTTGAAGATTTGAAATTTCTGGCAACTAATCAGCTCTTCTTTCAATAAATGACAGACTGACGACAGAGTAGAAAAATATTTGTCAAATGAAGACGAAGAAGAAGAAGAAGAAGAAGAAGAAGAAGAAGAAGAAGAAGAAGTAGAAGTAGAAGAAGCGATTCAGAAACTGAAACCAGATACTGGTCATCTGATAAATGCTTTGTGCGAAAAAAGAATGTGAATAATGATAGAAATAATTGCGCACATCTTTGATGTGATTTGGAAATTCGATTGCAACATCTCCAAATGCCATTCATACTGTATACTTTCCTGATATGTGATTTAAAAATCTATGCGTTACTTTTATTTTGACTGACAGCTTTCTATTGCTTTTTTTTACTGCTAACAATTTTATGATGCTTTTTTATTTAATTGAAAACTATTTAGTGATCTTTTTTTACTGTTGGTTTTCTGTTTATTTTTATTCGCAAAGTTTTCTGGAGTAATTTCGCATGCAGCAATGTTGACGTCCAAAGAAACAACAACAGTAACAAGAACAAGAACAACAACAACAACAACAACAACAGCAGCAACAAATCAGATCAGCATTAACAGATACAGTATATTCATGACGTGCACCTGTAACCTGTAGAGTTGTCATAATACAAAGCATCATTTGAAATGAGATGAAATAGCTGACAGTTGGGAAACAGTTTGTTTGAGAAGGAAAGCTTTTCTTTGAAAGCAATTGCCGTTGAATGGACAGCCCTCTGGGGTCGATGAAATTGAACACCTTGGCCGAATGGTTATTTTTCCGGCCAGCCGACACAAGCATGAAGCAGTCAGAGCGTGTAACAAGGTAGCAAACTCGCCAATTTGTCTGTGCAATCAGGTGAAAAAAAGTCGACGGGCCAATTTTCTATTCTATTCAACCAGTGTCCATCTGTTTGGTCAAACTATCAGCTAGTATCAACGCTGACGTAATAATCATCCCGTTCAATGAGGCACCGCTTGTGGAATGGACCCCTACAGTGCCAATGAGAAAGAGAATGAGGAAAAAAATGATGTGCCGAAATAAAATCTGTACAGTAATCGCCGTTGGCCTTGTCGCGTAAGCGGATTAGGGTCGGTCGCTTGTATGATCAACAAGCACATCATTAGCAAAGAAATGGCTAGTGCGGCCACTCATTGTCCGAAACAAATATCCAAACCAAGCTCCCAGCTGGTCCGCCCACGCACGTGGTCTCACTTGACCAAATTCCACAGCTACACATTCGCTACTTGAAGCACTCGGCGTCGCTTTGACGCTTTCACAAACTCGCCCAGCGCCAAACTGTCTCGCTTTCCACTTTCCCTTTGTGAAACAGAAGCACAGTGGTGCTACACAACAACACCTTGACCGTCTTTATGCGACAGTCTTAGCCGAGCCGCTTCTATTTCCATTTCTCACCACGGCATGTGAAAGCTGTGGCTGATAAAAGAAAAAAAAACAGAAGAAACCTAAAGCCTTCCGAACATTGGTCAGCAGCGCACCATTGTCCATACGGCGTCCACTTGAAATGCCGACTCCACCGACCGAGCTCAGCACAATGACTGCAACACTTGATTGGTTTTAAGTAAAATGATCCCAGTCCATAATCAGATCAGCAGCTAATTTCTTCTCAGTGCCACTGCTTTGTCATCAAATTCTCTTAAATAGAAAAAATAATAATTGCTTTCATATCTTTCAGAATACTTTGGATTATTTATTCTGAACGGATCGATTGAATATTTTTTTAAATAAAACCAATATTGTTGTCGTTGTTGTTGTTGTTGTTGTTGTTGTTGTTGCTGCTGCTGTTGCTGCTGTTTTAGCTATTTGGCTGTTCGGCTGTTTGTAATTTCACTTTACTTAATGCTTTTCTTCCAATCTTTCAAAACTGATTGATAGTTGAAATTATTTTATTAACAAAACTGAATAAATTTTAAAATTTCCTATTATTAAATCGTATTATTGAAAAATGACTTCTTCAGACAATAGTTCAAACTTTTCAAAGTATAATTTAATAATATTTTTTAAAGCAAAAAAGAATTTCAATTTCCTGTGATTTTCAATGAAGCAAAGCAAAAAAATCGCATTACATTGCAGCATTGCTTGGAAATTAGTCAAATTGTATCTGCATAAAGTATATATTATTTTAAAAAATGTAATTTCCAGTATAAAAATTTTGTTTTCATGACTAAAATTTAAAAAAAAAGACAAACAAAATAAATATAATTGTTATTTTTGTTAAATTTAAACATATCTAATTATAAGGTGAAAAGCATCTATGCTATTTTCCGGAATTATAAATTTTTATTTTGATAAATGACTATCAAATGATGTCAAGTAATTACGTATGAAATTGTCTTTTTATTGAAATAATTTCAACTCTAGCGAAAGACAATAAACCATTTTTTAACATGCATAAATAAATTTAGTTATAAAAAAATATAATTTAAAATAAGACAGTAGGGAATTATTTAAAAAAAAAAATTCAATTTTGTCAACTTTCGACAAAGATAATGATGCACTGCAGTGGATGTTTATTTTCATGTTTGACTTGGTCGTTTCAATTGCATGCTGAATTGGCATTTAGCACAAGCCTAAATGAAAGCTTTATGAAAGTTCAGAGCAGCGTAAAAAGTGTAATTATAAAATCTGTCAAAGAGAAATGTGAAAAACAGAAATTTGGATCTAATTATTTGCCAAATGTCTACGAGCAATTAATGATACACATCAGTGATGACGGTTTCTTCAAAGAACGCTAATTTTGTTTTTTTGAACGCAGTTAACTTCATTTATGCTTGCCAAAGAAGACAGTTGTGTCGATAATAAAAAATAAGAATGAAAAAGTGAGGAAAAGGACACAAAATCCGGAAAGTGCAAAAAATCATAACTGAACACTGCAAGAAGAGCAAGTTGTTGCAAACTGGTGCCAACAAGACTGACTGGAAGAAGAAAGCAGAAGGGTTTTGCTTTTTCATTTTGCATTTCTTGCAAGCTTTATTGTCAAAGGATGCAATTGGTTAGTTGATGACGTGGTTTGAACAACATGCCGCATCAAATTTTGAATGAAGACGATACATGATACGTCGAACAACTGATGCCAGCAGGGCTCTCCCTCTGAACAGGAGCGTTTTTGCTTTCGCCGCCGTGTCAGATCGCTTCTACAGTAATAAATCAAGATTGAAAATTAACAGACTGAAATGTAGAAGTGGTGGCGCCGAAATTTCACCCTGAATTGTTCATTATAAAATATGCATCATTGTCTACTGGCTGACTTTGCTCATTGCCAAAGTCAACCCTATCCTGGCTGACATCCACTTGTCCACTTGAGAAGTTGTCGACGGTGCTTAATCGTTAAACGCTGATCGTTTTCAGTTTCAACAATGACCAGCACATCCATTTCACACTCTGGTAATTGTTCGCTTTTTCTGCCGGAAGTTGCAAGTAAAATCAACTGAACTTGCGTTATTCAAAAATGAAATTGAATTCACCCTGCCCAACAAATGGAAAATATATTGTTAATAAGGACAAAGCGTTTCACTTTTCTCAACTTCATTAAGAAGTTCGAACAGCGTCATCAAGCAAAATTGACAATTATGCATTGTTCAAGCTGTAAGATGAAAGAACGCTGAGGAACGATAACAAAATCAACTTTCATATTTGTTGCTCTGATTTCTATCTGAAAGATTGAAAAATGCTTTCCTTTATCAACTCGTGCCTGCCTTCCAAAGTTGCCACGACATGCCTCTTTGTTCATCGAAGATATTCACTCCAACAAGGCGTAACGTTTTCCATTAAAATGTTCAATTTACATCAAGCAAACCACTTTTTTAATTTAATTATTATTTTTATACAAATCGAATTAAAAGCAGTGGAATGAAAAAATGAAATTTTTTTCTTTCCTCCCAATCCCGGGCTCCTCTGTGCTTCTTCAATAGTGGAGAACAAAACTCGGCTGCAGAATTTTCTTTTTGCCACAAAATTAATGAATCACTGACTGAATGATGAAGAAAATAATTTCAAGCCAACTCATCCGGATGTTCAGCTTGTTTGTCCTTGTGATAAGGGAAACTTTCAAAATTCATTTTCACTAAGTGAATCATCAGAAAACTGAACTAACAACAATTTGGAACACGGACGCTTCTTGTTGCAAAAAAAGCATTCATTAACGTCCTTTTTTGAAACATATAAATTTTGAAATAATTCACAACACAATGTAATGTTGGTTTTTGAAAAGCATTTTTCAAAAAGCAACCTAGCAGGCGGATATTTTTGATATTTCAAATAAACAAGCTACACTTATAAAGTTGTGTGCAATTGCACTTTTGACCATTGTCATAATAAAAATTCAATTTGATCAAACATAAATATTTCACAGCAATTGAAAATTAACATCAACTATTTATTGATGATATTGACTAGCTTGTTTTTGCAAACATGACTGTTGCTTTTTTCTTCATTTGATCAGAGTTTGGAAAATTGTTTCTACGATTTAAAATTGACAATTTTTCTTTGCTGTGAACAAATTATTTTAATTGCAAGTTAAAAATATTTCACTTTTACAATGCCTTTAATTCTGCTGTGGGTGTAATTTTAATAAAATTATCAACGTTTTGCGATGAATGAGCGCATATTAACAATTAGTGCTGATTAGTTGGCTCATTTTTCACGTGTTGATGTGGTATGTTGAGTAAATATTTTCATAAGGAACATTCATTATATGTTGAACATGATCAGTAGCAATTTTACAGTATTTATGAGAAAGAAAAAATGTTCACTGTTCAACATGTTGAACATAATGCAGACAAGTTTCGGTTCCGATTGTTGATGTATTTAATACAGCTAAAAAGTTTTTTTGAATCAAATAAATGACAAATATAGTTTTTTCAACTTTTTCACATGCATATTATTGATTTAATATATGTGAATATGAATGCGCCCACATTTGTACTATTGTCTGCTGTGAAAAGCAATACACTGAGATTAGTATCAAATTGACAATGACTTTTTTTTGCTTTATCATATAAAGATAAGTTGTCGTTGAAATATGCGCTAAATGGTAAATAGAGAAAATTGTTCGTCTTTTGCAATTGTGCAAA
Organism: Trichinella pseudospiralis; assembly: GCA_001447645.1. Taxonomy (NCBI): domain Eukaryota; kingdom Metazoa; phylum Nematoda; class Enoplea; order Trichinellida; family Trichinellidae; genus Trichinella; species Trichinella pseudospiralis. Next base: position 123,968 of record JYDV01000082.1, on the reverse strand, counting down.
ATGCCGAATACTGTCTGAATTGTTATTTATTTTGCAGCAGCAGCAGCAGCAGTTGCAAGTGAAAAAACAAAATCACCTTCGCATTCATACAACTCTATCGACAGTAGGAATGAAAGCAAGCAATTTGCATAAATAAACTTGAAAAAAAACAGAAAAAAACTTTTCAACAAGTGCCACGCAGTAAAGTAAAAAAAGCTGACAAGTGAAATTGCTTCTCATTTGCTGTTTATCATGCTTTTGCTTCAATCGACATTTTTTTTCTATTCTTGCTCCTTTTGGGCAACGTGTCATTCATTCATTCATTTAGATGGGAAAACGTTGGAACACTGCGAGCTGAACACAAAAAAAAGCACCTTTCGTTTTTGTGCAGAGCCAATTGGCAAGTGAATAATTCGCTTGGCATGGTCCAGGTCGTAGGCAGTGGTCATTTGTTGGGCCAACGGGAAAAGCATTTGTTGTTAGCCGACGACCGAAAAGCTGGACAAGCAGAATAAGTTCTTGATACGGGCCATTTGTCACTGGCGAAACACGATTCCGCCGTTGGCCATTTTGCGCCAAGTGCAACCCTTTAGCAGCCGGCGCTGATGATTACCCACCTAGGCAAACGCTGATTGGTCGAAAGCGGATTGATTAGAGCTGAGACGGCTGATAGGCGGAGCGAACAGCGCAGGGACGCTTCGGTGCACGTTGGATCGTCAGTAAGTGAAATTGGCCGGCTTCAGTGCGTTTGTGGTGCTATTCTTGCACACAGGCTGCACACAGGCATCTCGACATGGCAAAAATACGCTTTTCCATGGATGAAATACTTTGCGATTCAATTCAGTCACCCAAACAGCCCACTCCTCCGGTGGAAAAGGAACCCGATCGACGCAAAGCATCCTCAGTCAAACCGCCCTACTCGTATATTGCTCTGATAACGATGGCAATTTTGAATTCGCCAGAAAAGAAGCTGACGTTGAGTCGAATTTGTGAGTTCATCATGAATCGTTTCCCATATTACCGTGAAAAGTTTCCTGCGTGGCAAAATAGCATAAGACACAATCTCAGTTTGAACGACTGTTTTGTCAAAGTGCCGCGTGAGCCTGGTAATCCTGGTAAAGGCAATTACTGGGCATTGGACCCTGCGAGTGAGGATATGTTCGACAATGGCAGCTTTTTGCGTCGGCGGAAACGATTCAAACGGCCAACTCAGACTGGTCATTATTTGAGCTTGTTGGATCCATCGAACGCAATATTGGGACCTCCACCGTCGGCTGCAGGGCCACTGCTACCTACTCCGAGGTGCATGGCGCTGCCAGCGGCAGGTATGGCATTTCCGATTGGTGCAAACAATCCACGTCCGTTCACTTTGTCCATGCCGTTGGCGTTGTCGCTGAAAGAGATGCAGGACCGTCATCCTCAGCAAGCGAAAGGTGTTTTCTCCGTTGATCACATTTTAGATTCAATGAACGCTTATCGGCCACCGCCCCTTTTGCAAGCTCCGGTCGTTGCACAGCATCCATCGGCTATGCCGCCGCCGTTGCAACGTTTGATGAAATCATCAGAAGCATGTCCGACCCGCGAAGCGGTTTTAGCCGTTCTGCCCAACAAGGGACAAATTTGCCGACCATGGATGACCACCGCTTGACCAGTGATTTTTTTCTTTTTGCATATTTTTGCGTTCAAGTTTGGCCCGATATTCTATTAACGGGTCGTGTATTATTCTTTTCGTGACATTTTTTTCATTGTTTCCTTTTCACTTTGCTTGCTTGCTTTTCTTTTATATTTTCATAAAACAGCTACTTCAAGCTACTTTGTTGTCGTTCAGTCTTACTCTTACTCTTACTCAGCGTGGATTGTCATCATTGCTAAACACACCACCGTGTTACTTTTTTTTATTGGAAATTTATTTCATTTGCGCTTCTTTCGTCGCAATGGGAATTGTCAAATTATATTGCTTTGGCTTTTCTTTTCTCGCTCTTTCTGCTATCAACAGGCGGAGCTCACCTCCGCAGTTGCTATGTAAATTTTATCAGGCATTATCACTTTTTCCTTTGCTGATATTCATATTAGATTAATAACAATGATAATACTTCAAACCGGTCATCACAGCAACAGCAAACAGCAAAGCTTATCATTTTCAGCCCACTGTTTCCGTTGAATAAAATAGTCCAAAGTGAATTAGTGGAGTATAATTGTTTCACTAGATGTCCAGGTAAGCGTACATTGCGCATATGGGAAAGTTATCCAATTTGCCTAACCTGATGCTGTCCAAGCTCTCAAGTTCCATGCAAGCTCTCACAGGAATAGCATGTTTACCAATTAAACATACATCCCACAAATAATTATTTACAGTCCTTTCTAAGAACAAGGCACTATTTAATAAATTTGTTTATGGTAAAAAAATAATGAAAACTTTATCAAAAATAATAATAGCTTATCAGATGAACGCACACTTTGCGCGATTTTCATATTCAGACAATACTTCACAGAAGCAGAGTGACTGAGGAGCGCTTATTATTAAATTATCATTATTAAAAGCGACAAGTACAATTGCAACAAATATGAACTGATTGCATCAGAACACAACAAGAAGATTGCCGTACGGATAACACGATTTTATCATAAAGATGAAATGAAATGGTAACAATAATATTAGTAGAAAAGAGCAATACGCTAACAGTAGCATGAAAGCAAAAAGTAAATTTTTCAAATTGCACATCATGCTCAGTGCTATTTTATCAAAACTGGATGCTAAGATTGTATGTGTTTTTCAATAAAATGGCATGTTTTGGAAAACAGCATTTTCTATTTAATCATATTGCTAAACTGATGATTAATTGTTTTTTGTTCACCTTTTGAAAGGCAGAAAAGTTTTAAACTTTATGAACTTAAAACTGATTTTCTTAATGTTTTCTTTCAGAATGTCAAAATCAACAAAGCTTGCTAAACTGGCTCATCAAGCCAAAACAGCAACCATGAACTCCGGCAAATGATCATCCTTCATAAGACGGGATATTGAAATATTGTTGTTAATGATTTGGTTGAAAAAAATACAAAATCCGCTTATGTTATTTTTTTGTGTAAAATTTTTAAAATTAAGCAAAAAAATTAATGAAGCGGTCTGTTTTCGTAAAAGTAATAGGGTTTAAAAAAGAACAAATTAAGCAAATCAATAAAGTTGTTGTGATAGAGTAGTAGTGCTCGTGAGAAAGAGGATTTTTTTTAAGTGTCTTCATTTGAAAAAATCTAGCGTTTCTAGGTTTAATAGGGTGTATTTTGTTTTTTATTACTAAAATAATTTATCAATAAACGCTTTTAGTGAAGCAATATAAGAAGATTGAAGCTGATCATAACAATAAAACAATTTCAAGTTTTGAGGCGAAATATTCATCATCCGTTGTATATTTGTTATAAAAGCATGTTTTATTAATGAATGTTCATTAACAAAGTATTGAAATGGATTTATAAGTAAAAGAAAGACAGACAGTATTGTTTTGAATAATTTTTGCTTTGTTTTCGTTTCAGAGGTTCTCTTTTTCCATTACTATTGAACATGTGCTATTGAATAAAGAAATAATATATCACGGCTACATGGCAAAGTAAACTCAGTGAGAGAGAGAGAGAGAGAGAGAGTAAGGGAAGCACAAATGAAGCAAAAGCAGAATGGCATGACATTCTTTAAAGAGTGAATGGCGAGTTGTTGAATTTGAGCCGCTGTATCGTCGTCATTTGACATCGACTTGAGCAAGAAATGCGCAAAGACGGGACTGATTTTGCCAACGCCGGCAACGCTATAAGCTTTGGACAATTGTTGTCCAAGATGAAATTACATGCAGATCGCATCGCCGCACTTTACACTCGCACCTGTCTATAACAACTAAAGCTGAGAATCGGTTGAACAATGCAATCCGTGCTTGTCTTCTGAATAACAATTTCTGTTATTAAAGAAGTTACATGTACAAACGAAATTCAATATAGTCATCTAGAGATTTATTAATAACATTATCGTTCGGCTGAGAGCGGCCCATCGACACGTAGCAACGATTGTACACATAGATCGCTTGCTAGAAGATTAAGTTTCCTTAAATTATCAATGAAAGAGCCTCTTCTTTCAACATTCCTATAATACATGCTTACTTTTTCGTAAATATAACTAATTCGCAAATTTAAAAACAGAATTTTTTAATGTATAACTTTGAAATGTTCCTTACAAAATTCAACGCCTCTGTGCTAAAAATTAATGCTACATGAAAAGTTGCTTTTGTATCCTTAGAGATTTTTTGGTTGAGTAATTTATCAATAAATCCGTTTTAGAGCACAAAATTGAAGTTTGTGTTAGTCATATCCATATTTGTTCATCAACCATCACATATGCAATCATTCTATGCCGAGTTGAAAGTTCATTTTCTGCTTATTAAGTTGACGATTGTTGAAATTTCATTTTACTCTGTCTTTTCTCTACTTTTGGCGTGCTATTTATTAATGATAATATTTTAGAAATTTAATTAAGAACACTTTTAATAAGTGAAAAATGTAGAGTTTACTTTCCATGAAGCAGTTTATCTGTTCATTAAGAGATAATTCGATTTCAGAATTCAAGCATCTTCATTGTCAAAATTCACTGATGCGCTATGATTAGTTTGAAATACTTTAGTGATGATTTAATTTACTTTCAATGTATACAGAGTTCAGATAACTTATTTTTGTTTTTTTTTGAAATGATTTACTAAAAATAACATTGCACTTATCAAATTTCCCTTAACTTAATACGTATGCATTACAAATTTGCGTAAATTTACACGCAAACAAATGACAAGGCTTTCATTTTTCGTATCAAGAACAGAAAGCACAGCAGTAGTAGACACACACACACACACATAATATATAAGTATGTATGTATGTATGTACGTATGTAGAAGAAACTTTGCAGTGCAAAAATTTTTTGATTCATAGCAAACAGAGTTAGTGAAGTAAAAGTTTGGGATGACAAATGAGAACATTAATTTTCATGCATGCATTTGATGTATAAACATCTTGAACAAGACATGATTTATTTTTTATCATTTCTTTTTAAAATTAATAATTATTTCAAAAACAGTCTGCTTTGTTCATATATGTCAACTTTTAACAGTGCAAAGCATTAATCAAATTACAATTATCATTATTTAAAGTATTAAAAAGTAAAAATGTTACTATGATGCTTTATGTAAGAGATGATTGTAAACAACAACAACAACAACAACGTAATGTATCAATAATGTTGAATAGTAGATGTTGCACAACACGCATCTTATTTGTGAATGAGAACGTATATTAAAACTGTAATAGGTTAATCGAAAAGCGGACAAATTTATGAAATCATTAAGTGCTTCTTTCACAACTGATTGCCTGTGAAATCGAAATCAACCAACTCTTGATGTGAGGTTTCAGTTTCAGATTTTCAAAAGTTATTCCTCTTAAATTACGTACGTACTACCGTTTATCAAAATTGCGATCGAACAAACAAATGTTGTGCTGTTTTTCAAAATATGTTTACAGTAGTGGAAGTTTTCCAATTCGATAACAGCAGAGCAACTTTACAAGCAGAGCAAAGTTGCCCATGACGCTTCTGCTATTTGTACTTGTAATTCCAAGTCATGATGGAATGAAGTTGAAGTTTAAATGCAGTCCAGTGTTAAATTCAATCTCTGTTTCAACAATGCGTAAAATAAAAATTGAAATTAAAATCAAAGTTAACTAGTTTCCGGTCGACAGAGAAGCAGGTGCATGCGAAGTGTCCGAGTGGTGCGTTGAAGTCCAGGTGATGTAGGCGGCGGGTGTTCGATCAGCAAACAGCGGTCTAGCGGATGTGATGCTTGTTTCTATTAGATTATTAAAAGCCGATTACAGTAATATGTACGACAACAGCACAAAGCAAAGTCTTCTTCTGATTGGCTATTTCAGCGGCAATGCAATTGAATTGTATCGATTCGGGTTGAATCCGTCCGCTGGATTCTTTGTTTCATATTTTCTTATATCAATTATTGAAGTAACAATTTACCTATGAGCCGAAGGGTCACGAGCAGCTCAGCTGTGCGCAACTGGGCAAAGATTGTGTCAATCGAAGCCTTTTAAGCTGAAAACCTTTTCGAATTGAATGCAAAAGCTTGATTCGTCGAGAAAATGCATCTGTTCCAAAGCTGGTTAAGTGTTTGCCCAGGCCGGTTAGCTTTTGTCAGTATCTGTTTTTCAACAATCCAAGCTGACAAGTGCCAGTTGAGACGCAATCGGTCATCCAATTGCGAAACAACGCTAACGGTCACTTGTTGTGGTGAATGGTCAACAGCAGAGAATGACCAGGTGACAATCCGCGTCTAATCGTAACTCTTAACCGTACCGCTATGTCACAAAGAACAAAAGCCCAAAAGCCTTGAAAAGTACAACTGTCACAAATCGATTTGCTTAGCAGCACAATGGACAATTCTTCAAAATGCAAAACATTAATTAACGTTCATAACTTCATTTGTTATTTCCATCACAAACATTGATCTGTTGTTTTTTCTTAATTGAATCTTTTTTTTTTATTATTATCATTATTTCAAAGCTTTTTCATTGATAATTTTTAATGTTGAAAAATTGCATAGGATTTTGCAAAATACATTTTACCAATCAGCAATAACCAAAAGAAATATTTATATAATGATAAGAGAAGAGAAGAGAAGAGAAGAAATTGCATATTTTGCAAATTCAATTACAAATTGGCCTAAGCATATATTGCTTTTGATATTTTCTGTAGACTAAAAAACAACAATAATGATTCATTATAAAAGTTAAGCATAAAAAAATTATTATAACAGTAGCAATAATAATGGAATAAAAGAAAAATCAATAAGCATATTCATATAAAAGATGAAGATTTATAATTTGCAAAAATCTATTCACATGTGGGTTACGAATTCGATTTCAAGCAAGTGTGAATCACAATCATCACAGTATATTGCAAAAAGATAACACTGATTCTTTATCTTTTTCATAAACGCAAACAACACATGAAAAACATTTGGACAGCCTGAAATAAGCTTGCTCAAAAGTGCTCAAACGCGCCTGTTCTTATTTCATTTTAAAATTATGATAAAATAAGAAACATTCTGACAAAGGTCTGTTTTCAGATTTTCAGCTTAAGGTTATCTTTTTAAATCTTCTTCGATTTCAAACAGATTGCCATATGATGATGAGAAATTCACTCAGCCCCTGGTCAAATAGCAAATGCATTTGGTTAGCTAGAGTTGTTGTGTTCGACTGTAATAGCCGCACAAACATAATGCATTCATTAGACATGGAAAGTGTTTGTTGTTTAATAATTTACACCAACATATTGTAAGAAGCAGCTCATCGTTATTAAGTTGCAAAAATCTTCCACTATTGTATTTGAAGTATCTTTGCGACAATCAGTACTTGCATAATTAATTTACTGCAGTTTCACTGACGCGAGTGAATACTTTTGTTTAATAATTTCTTTGAGAAATTAACGGTTGATAAATAAAAGAATATTATTTTCAATTGAATCAATCTTCGACATTATATATTTAAGTGGTTGATAATTTACAAAACGTCCCTTCTCAGTTATTCGATTGGAAATTTTCGCTTCTCATGGGAATTCAAATTAATCAGATCAGAAATGTGCAAGCGTGATACAGCATGAAAAGTTTCCCAAACCTGAATTATATATATATATATATATATATTTATTTATTTATTTATTTAATAAAAAATAAAAACACAGTGAACAATACTAAGCTAATACTAAAAATTTACTTAACAGTTACAAATTTACTTGATTGTTCAAGTAAAATATCTACAAAATAGAGTTGATAATTTGTATGCGGTATGCATATTAAAGTTTAAGAAGAAAAAGTAGTGAAAAACTGAAGTAAAATTAAAACGCTAAGATTTCTAACCCACTTCATCACAGCATAAAATGTAATATAGTACTCAGCGGTTATTTATGCTGCTGTTAATTGTTATTTGGTCAATAAACAGCAAAATAGTGAACAATGAATGAACTTATGCATATGATTATTTGATTGAGTTAACAATGTTGAAACCATTTCAAATTGCTGCTATTTGGAATATTGAACAAATTGCCATCTTCAATCACAGTAGATGAATTTGCTTTTGAAAAAATTGATGGAAATAAATTACCCAATATTCAAAACACTTGCTTTGAAGTTGAAAGTAAAAACAAAGATTGCGATCATGTTTATGTATTTTTTCAGGAAATTTTTTTTCTATTTAATTGTTTGAAGAAAAAATAAATTGAACACACTTTTTCAAATTAGCCTCTGGAAGTAGTAAGGCTTTTTGATGGGCCAAGTTCAATGGATATATTATGTATTGTTCAAAGGATTTTCCCATGCAAATTGCAAATTGAATAGCAGACATTAAGAGCAGAATTTGATTTTTCTTTTTTTTTCTTTTCTTATTCTTTAGCTTTCAATCAAATTCATCAACGATTGCAAATAAAATAAAACCGGAGATTAATTATATTATTGAATCATTGAGCAATCTATCTGACAATCTCGGGCCACAATAACAAACAGCAAGCAGTGTGATTCGAGAGTATATTATGAAAACAGCTGCTATTTATGTTATCACTGCTAATGTTGTTGTACTATTGGAATTATACTTGTTGAAAAATAAAACTACCTCTTTTTGATGACATGTTTTACTTTTGGTTATTATAAATTAATGCGTATCGTTTTGATCAATTTACTGTTCCAACAGCTTCTCTTCTATTGCATTATTACTACTTGAACTGGGAGATTATGTTTCAGTTATGAAATTCTTGAAATAATACATGAAACATGCATCATGCAAGTTATAGTTATTTTGAAATTTATTTTTATAAAACAAAGTTATTCGTGGAAAACAATTTTAATTATGCAATAGCAATTGTTTGAGAAAATATTGAAAACAAAATATTTTTGACAAGAAGAAAAAATTGCAGAGAAACTTTCTCAATTGCAAACTGCTGCTATAGGTGATTATTTTATATAAGTGAATAAAAAGAACAAACACACTGAATAATGATCCACTTCTTCAATTTTCAATATTTGATATTAGATTTCTTTTTTCAAACATTTACATAATTGTTGTTTAATTTGATTAAGAACTGATTAACAACAACTAGATGTTGAATGTTAAACTGTTAGTTAGCAAAATATACAGATGAAGAAAGAGAGAGGGAGGGAGAGGAGGGACAGAAAAAGATCTATACAGCTTACATATATATATATATATATATGTGTGTGTGTGTGTGTGTGTGTGTGTGTGTGCTTGCGTGTATGTATGTATGTATGTATGTATGTATGTATGTATGCATGTATATTTATTTATTTATTTACTTAGATAGAATTAAATGTTATGCTAAATAATTTTTTTTTGCTTTGTTGCTTGGATGGCAATTGTTCGTTCGTTCGCCATGCAGTCTGCGAAGGTGATTCCACCGACCGCCGCCAGACTAGCTGGCTCTTGTTCAGCGTTTGAGCTTCGACAGCTGCTTCACTTCCATTGATGAAAATTTATGCCCAACTGACGACAGCAGCTGTTTATTTGGAATTACTTTAGGGCGACGTCAAAAACAGCCGAGGTAAATTTGTTTGTGCAACTGTTTTCGCATTGGCCGAGAATCCATTTTCCCTGCACAATTGCAGCCAAGCATCGTTAGCCGTGGATGGCTGCATCGGCAGCCACGGCGTCGCGGAAACGGCTGACTGGAATAAATCAAACGGCTTACTTTTCGCACCATTCCACCCGGGCCAATCAAAAAGCAAACAAACTAGCTAACATCCGGCCAGTTGGGCAACGTTGAGGAAAAAGCCAATGCAAACTAACAATGTTCTATGAAATGCCCTGAACTTTTCCACTTTTGAACATTCAGTTTACAACAACAGTATACAACAACAACAACAACTACTACTACTACTACTGGCTACTACTGCTGCTACATCATCAAATCATACTACCTTTGTCAGAGTTGCACATTTCAAATAAAACAATTCTTTAGTATGCTTTTTAGCACTAAAGTGAAACTCAAGTTTTACACTGTTCAGCAGCAACAGTTATGAACAACTTCCGCGCCTGCATGCATGCATATACAATAAGTGAATATAGAAAGTAGATTTTATGCAACAATTGTATTCTAATTTTGTAAAATAATAAAAGCTTTTTATAATAATTGCTAATTTCTACAATCAAATAAAAATTTAAATATAATTATTTTTTACAAAACACTAGTTTGAAATCAATCATTGCTTTTTGCATATGTGCAATGGAAACTAGATTTTTGATAAAAAATTAATAAAACTTTTCCTCGTTCAACAAATCAAAAAACCTGCTTAATTTAATAATGATTGCAATTCAACAGATATTTTTCAATAAAAAACAATGAATGAATTAATTGAACAGCAGCAAGTAGAAAAAGTGTTTCAACAAAACTGATAACATCTATTTCGACAGTTGACTAATTGTACTGCTTTCTGATTGTGGCAGTCAACTTTCACTGCAATTCAATTAGCATTTATTTTTAATAATTTTTGCAAAAAAAACCTTTCCTCTGCATTATTTATTCCATAGATTATGATGATGATGATGATGATGATAATTCATGTGAGCATTGTTCAAATCAAAAGTGTTGGTATGATTAAAGCACGCTAATGTTAACGTTTCAACTTTAAATCAAAGAGCAGTTCAAAAATGCACAAACGTCATTACCATGAAGAAGAAGAAGAAGACTAAGAACAACAACAACAGCAAAAGAACAAAAAAAAATAAATTATTCAAACTATTGAACATTATTAACATGATGGTTGTTCGTTTTTATTTCAAACCTGGAATTATTTCCTAATAAATCAATCTAGACAAAATTTATGCAGTATTTAATGGAAGATGAAAGAAAAAAAATCACAAGGCAAATTGGTGGTAATAAATTACAATTAAACGAGTAAAAAGTACGAGTGAAAAAGAAAAAATAATAATAATAATTTATAACATGCTCAGTACTTACAATCAAATTGCCAACAGCCTGCTGTTGTCAAATTGTATGTATATTCAACAGTGAAAAAGCAAAATCAACTATTCATAAATTGAACAATTACAATCTTGTCCTTCTTTACAATCAATTGTATAGCACGTCAACTCTGCTCGAGGAAGTGAAGCTGAAGATTAAGATTAAAAATTTTTTGCATAAATGTACTCCAACAATAGATTGCACAAGTGAGCAATATTTAAATTTTTGATGTTACGAATTGAATTCACTGATAAAGAAAAAGCATTTTGAACGTCGACAATGACCATTGCTAAAATTGGATCACAAAACCCCAATACGTTTTCAATTGTCAACACAAAGTACAGTAATCAATTTGCATGAGCTCATTCACTACAATAGCTTGACATTTATTTTTGATCAACTTGACAATGTTCAAATGATCGCTCAAATTGACACAAGCAAAAGTGAAACTGTTCATTTGTACGATGATGTGCAAGTTTAGGGTGGGAAATTTCACCAAATTAATAAATAAGCTCAGCAGTAATGAAATATTTAAATTGTTCAGCGATTCAAATTGGCCGGACAGCACAAGTTGTCCACGCAGTCGTAATTGTCCGGACATTGTTCACTGCAAGCAACCGGCGCCAGTGATCCATCCGGACATGCTTCTGAAATTAGCATAAAATTGTCCAACAAAAGAATATTGCCAAATTGTTCGCATACGTAGTCTGATTTCAGGTAGAAGACAGTATTTGCCCATGATCGTCTCGCAGCAGAGGCGTTTGGGCGGACATTCGTCGTCACTGTGACAAGTATCTTTTGCATCCGGCGATCGATAGTCGTAATAAAATATTGGACAGTGTCCATCTCGTTCTGCAACTGCAACGAAATGCAAATTTTTAACAAGCAACAACAAAAGCTGCATGTTCGTTCACCTGCGGAAGTAAGAATGCACACACCAAAGGTCAATAATGACAGAATTCCAACTCTCACCAACACTGACATCGTAAGTGGTGTGAATAAATTGGTCTGCAAAAAATCAAAAGATAAAACATACAGAGAATATAAAATTATGGATAAATTCATTTGTTTTTTTTTTTTTGGAAAAAAGAACAAATCACACGGGGTAAGGAGGAACATTTTCACCGACGGAATGATCGATAAGATTGGATAACGATGATGTTGAAAATGCAAATGCAAACTTACCATACAGTACCAATTGTCAAAGAAGAGATAATTGATTTTTTATTCATCGTTATCTGTTCACATTTGAGAACTGATCATCAATTATTATTATTATTCTTATGATCATTTCGAAAAATACAGCTAATAATTTTTGCATTTTTTTTCAATTCGAAACAAAATCATGAAAAATGAACACAGTTCTAATCGAATAACTGAGAATAAATGCATTCGCTGCAAAGCGTATTTATTGCACTTGCTGAACAATTCATCTCATGCAAATGAGTGAATCAGTTGTTCAAAAAATAAAAAGATATTACTTTTCAACAATTTAAAGTGAAAATATTGCCAACATCCCGCGCGGTGGAAGAGAAACTGAAACGACGCCAACAGCCTGTCCGTCGTCAGTGAGAGTTTGGTGGAGCAGTGAAATTGTACAAATCTTCCTCGCGTTGGTGTTGTTGTTGCGCTTTGTTGAAACAGAATGAAGAGCAGCACAATATGCAATGCTTTATTTAAAATAGCTGCTCCAAGCAAACCTGATCGACAACACGACAACCGACAAGGTTCAGATAAGCCATTGCCATTGCATGAAACTGGTTCGCTATTCTCCTTCTTCTTCTTCTTATTATTATTCACAGTTTTAATTTTCTGTCATTTTTTTTCATTTCACTGCTTTTCACACAATTCAATGCCTCACAACCAGTGCCTCTCCACAAAACGTGACAACGTGGTGAAAAATACAAGTCACATTTTGAAAAGAAAAGCATTAACTGCTGCAACACACAGTATGCAATTCAAATTGTTGTTGGCCAACTTTTTTCTTGCCCTTTCATAAAGCATGTGAAATGTGCATGATTTATTTGAATAGCAATTTTCAGAAACATGCCAAATCATTTTTCAATGAACTACAAACAACAATATACAACGACGTGTTGTTGTTGCTTTTTTGTATTCCTGTATATTCTGCTCTTGTTGTTGTCGTTTTTTTCTTTCTTTTTTTTTTTTTTGATTGCACCAGCTCTCCTTTTGACAAAGATCATTGAACCTGCACACTATTATTCATTGCACTGTTCATTGTATTACTTGAAAATCAATGTCCAATCAATCCCCCGCAGTCATGATGATGATGATGATGATGATTCATCGAACAGATCGTACAAGTCGTCCAAATCGTTCAGTCGAGCGTGCAGTTGGGTTTCACGTTTGTGCAAAGATTTCAAATCTTTGCTCTCCAAATCAACTACCGCAGAAGAGCACCGACAATAGCTGAAAAAGCACAAACAACAAATGAATGCTCGCTTGGTCAAACAGCACCAACAATTGTGTGTATTTATGTACAACAAGTTTAAATCAACCAAAATTACATGTCAACTAATTCGTCGACCCGCTTTTGGAAATTGTTCACGTTGATTTCGCTCGCCAGGTGCCAAGACGCGGTTTCTTGAGAACACTGATCCACCGTAGTCATCGTCGGCTCCACTACCATCTTCAGCAATGTCAAATTTCGCTTCAAAATCGCCTCCGACTCCTAACACAATAATAACAATACAGTATCACGCAATATTTCATTAACCTGCACATCACATTATTCAAAAAACAAAAGTTAACAGAGTGGCTAGTTTTTTTCTATTCAATCAAAAGCTACAACCTATTTTTTTTCAAATTCAAAATTACAATCATTTCAACGATGCACTTGAAGATAAAATCTGTCAACGACCTGCGACGACAATTTTATCATTGTACATGCAGCAGCCTGTTGATTGACAAAACGAAAAAGCGTACCAAAAATGAAGCTTTCAACTGGGCCGCGTTTTCGAGCAATTGTTTCACTTTCAGCAAATTGTTCACCAATGTGGAAAATATTTCGCAAAATTTGTCACTGTAGATCAACGTCGATTCCACGTCTGCAATCAGCCTGCCGACGTAGAGTTGGGGCTGAAATTTGAAATTTTCAAAAAACATAATTCCAAGTTACAAAAAAAAAATAATTTCTACTCGCTTCAACACTTGCTCGTAGTCGGATAGCATCGCATCTTGCACGGCGGCTATGGCTTTCAAAATTGGCACCAAATCACAATCGGTGGATATATTGCCAATTGAATGTAGGTAGGATGAGATTTTTTGGCGAAGAATTTCGTTCTCTTGGCAAAATTGAACCACTGCTTCTCTGCAACAGTGAAAAACAAATTTAAATATAACTACTGAAACAACTTCCAGCACCACCACTACTGCTATGAGTACTCACTGTTGGTGTTGTTGGTCATTGGGCAGATCGTCGAAAACGTCGTGGACATTTTCGAGATTATTCAAATTCGACCACCATTTTGAACGAACTTGAGCAAGGATTGAGGCTAAATTGGCGCTATAAAATTTGTCCCGGCATTCGGTCAAATCTGCTAGCCAAAAGATCGTCGTCATCTTGTCCGCACGATTTTTCATTTCAATCAAATTCTGCTCCCAGATTTGAACAAAATCATTGGCCACTTTCAAATGCGACGTTAAAGCTATAAAATTGGACGGTAAGCATAGCAAATTTGGATCAAGCGAATAACGGCCAGTCAAGCACAACAGATCATCAAAATGACGTCCAATTTTGTCAAACTAATAAAATGCAAAATCATATATAGAAAGAGAAAACACACCACAACAGAGCTAACTGGCTAACCATGTTTTCTAGTTGAGCAAATTTCTTCTGCAACACAACGTATCGTTGTTGTTGTGGATCATCTCCATGCATCTGGGCAAGCTTCTGGTGATTCAATTCCACATCGGCGTGATTTTGCACACTCAATCCACGCAACAGCTCAAACAACGCTTGTTGTTCACCACCATCTTCTCCGCCATTGTACAACGGTAATGAGCATCGATTCTGAAGGCAATCTTCTTTCAGCTTATTACAAATTACAATTTGATCACAACTTTTCTCCACTTCTTCTCCTTCTTTTTCTTCTTCTTGATCACTTCAAATAATAATAATATACAAACTTCAATAAAGTCCATCATGAACTACAGCTTGCAATTAGACATTATCAATAAAATTACAATGCTGCAATATCAATAAAATTTTATCATATTTAAAATAAAAATCAGAAATTGATTTTGTCAATTCAGTCAAGATACCTTTTTCTGCTTTGCAGAGGAAGCGTCCGAGCATTTTCACAAACCCACAAGAAGAATTGAACAGAATTGGAGCCGGCCAAAAACAGCGGCATAAAATCGATCGTCCTCACCGTCTGTACATTTGGACAATTCAACTCTTTCAACTTGGAGTGAAGTTGTTGAGAAAATTTCAACATCTAGCCGCACTGCACAGTGTTTTCTTGTTGCTGTTCACCGGCACCAGTTTGGCAGATCAATGGGATGTAGAATTTTCGACGGAATCGAACAGCAAAATATGCAAATGAGAAATTGAACTCGAGCTAAACTTCATCCGCTTGCTTTTATTCGACACTTGAACCAATCATTAACGAAATCATTCCCCCCCAAAAAAAAAATAAGTGGAATACAAAATATTCAAAAAAAAAAGAACAAATGACAATTATCAAAAATACAAAAGTTCTTTTTCAATTATAAATGCATCAATTTTCTGCCTGAAAAACAAAAAAAACAAAAAATTAATACACGTGAATAAAAAAAATAATAAATATGCGTGTTCAAAGTATGAAAAATTGAAATAAAAGTTGAACAGTGGGAAAATGTTTACCAAAATTTCAGCAAGATACAGTTTTCGTTTTTGTTCAATTGGCTTCTGAGAAAATGGATTCAATGTTCGAAAAGCAGTCTGAACAAAAGAAAAAACAATCAAATTTGTACACCAAGAAACAAACAAGCAAGCAAGCAAGCAAACACAACAGCGCACAACAGCAACAGTACAACAGTTGTTGCAAGCTAATTGCAATAGATGCAAGTTGTGAAAAATTTGCATAAATTACACGTTCATCTAATTTTAATTTGGAGCATTTGTTCAAATTGAACAAATTTCATTCGTGCATTCTCGTATCAATCAACGACAATATTCGGTTCAATTGATAAAATTATACTATATCCGTGTTATTATTGTCCAAAAATTGTGAAAATGCATTACGGGAAATTGAATTTCATCGGAGAACAAGTAAAAATTATGACCAACAATTTCCGTTCTTTCAACATTCATTGAACAACAATGTTAATTTTTCAAAGTTCGATTTCTTATTACAAATTCTATTCTCTATTACTCTGCCTCCCCTCTCTCCCTCTCCCTCTCTCTCACTCGTAAATGTAAAATGAATTTTGTTGCATCATTTGAACAACAGAACTTCATTTCTATACAAAATACAATACTTAACAATACTACTAGGCCCGTTATTATTAAAAATTCTATGTGAAAGATGAAAATGTATGCAAAGCTTTTTTCCGTTCAACTTTCACACAGATTTCGATCAAAAACGTGTGGAAATAAAATCTGCATGATCCTAGTAGAATAGTTCGTTAACATTATCAGCAACTTATTTCAACAATGTCCACGCCAAAATCGATGCTTGAAAACACCATCCTTCTTTTCAAGAGTGCTAACGGGATGGCAATCAACCGCTTCACATGAAAAACAAACGATCCGCATAAATAATACACAAATACACACACACACACACACACACACACACATGCATACACACATGTACATCTATCCTATGCACATAAATAGACAGACAAGTGACAATTAGGAACGTGTGCAAATGATCAATTGATTGGATCAATGGGAAACATTTTTGCGCTCGCTGAACTTCAACTAGGCAGTAAAAGCGTCGTCGAAGTCGTGGTATGTCTCTGCTTCAACTTGATTCAAGACATTTTTCAGCCAATCAGAAGTTGCCCCTGCGCGACATTTTCCACACTCAACAGCACTGACAAACATTTGAATAAAATATCACCATTTAGCCGGCAGGTTGTGTTTGGTAAATTGCAAACTGTGATTTGAAGAAGAAAAAAAAAATTCACATCCAAAAAGAGAAGCATCATCAAAATTCCATTTCAACGTCTTGCCACAAAGCATGGCCTTCTATTTCGCCCTTTTCAACGTCACCTCAGTAAATATGG
This sequence comes from Trichinella pseudospiralis, assembly GCA_001447645.1. Taxonomy (NCBI): domain Eukaryota; kingdom Metazoa; phylum Nematoda; class Enoplea; order Trichinellida; family Trichinellidae; genus Trichinella; species Trichinella pseudospiralis. The sequence continues at coordinate 106,702 of JYDV01000082.1, read as the reverse complement.
TAAGTTGAAAATTAATTTCATAATAATATTTCACTCAAATCCTACAGTGCGCTATCACGCATTTGAATGTAAATTTAAGAAAAAACTGTTTCACATTAAATATGCCACATTTTCACAGAATTCTACTTTGTAATTGATATTCACTTTTACATATGTGTATGCACATGTGGAAAAATGAAAATCACAAGTCAGCCAAACGTAAGTCGAGGTGATAAAATAAGCTAATAAATGAACACAGACAAGAATTGTTCCAATCAATTGCGCAACCACTAATTTTCTGCCCTTGATAAACTGATGCGATGACAATCGTTTGGACAATATCCGTCAAGCAAATGAGCATGTGCGCTGGTTGAAGACGCGCTTCCAATGCTGATAGTCCAAATCCACCAGGACGAGAAACAGCGTTCTCTAATCTCACAGGTCATCAAAAGCGTTGTGCAACAATCGAACATTGTCCATTCCCAACGCACAAAAGTCGATGATGCCATCAAATAAATATGCATCAAATTAAACCCCCCCCCAAAAAAAAAACAACAACAACAACCAACCAATCAACCAACAAACCAATGGTTTGCTTTGTTGTGCAAGATTAAATTTTTACAATTTTAATTGCATTGCAAATTATCAATATCTGTATTTTTTCTGCAAAATTCTTCAAATTCAATATCTGCAAATCAAGCAAACGCTGTTGCATAGTTTTGGCTTTGCATTTTCTTTTTTCATTCAGAAACACCGCCTACAAACGATGGATTATGAAGAATTGAAATCGACGCACAAATCAAAGTGCAATCGTTCAATTGTGCGAGATTTTGATCCAATTTATGAAAACAAAATCAACCAAGAGAAGGCAATCGTTCTTGCATTTGTCAATGGAAGCATTTCGGCTAACAAGCGGCGTGAAGTTGTTCAAAAACCACGACATCAAGCATCAGTTGATCCTGTGAAATCAACAAAACCACAACCACAATCAGAGCAACAATTTCGTCGCCAGATTGAAAGCGCAAACGAAAAAAGCACATCGGCTGTACGTAAGGTTCCAAAAAAAGCACTTTCCAGAGTGCTATCTTCGCTGTGGAGATGGGATTTGTTCAAGAAAAATCACGTCGACCGAACAACGCCCCAACAAGCGTTGACAGAGAAATTGCACAAGAAAATACCAAACTCAAAAAGTAAAATTTTTTTTTTAAATACACACACACACACACACACACACATATATATATATATATATATATACATATTTTTGCTTTCGCAGATGTGGTCGTCAGTTGCACAACAAAATCAAAAGACAAAGAACACCAATATGCAGAAAAGATGATCACATACGAAGCGGTTCTGGTCCAGCAGAGCAAAAAAAGCAATACTCATCAAGTGAACAGAAAAGCCAACCGCAACACCAGTCGGCTTCAACATTGTTGCGGTGGACGAATTAATTACGCGTTCGATTTCAGCTCAGAATTGCACACAACGGAAAAGCTGTGCGTCTGCTAACGACCTCGCCCCTCCCACTCATCATGCAAATTCGACCGTTGTTGTTCAAAAATGAAATAAAAACAAAATTCAAATTTCAAAGTCCTTCTTACCTGAGCCAGTGCTTTGTAATCGTTCATCGATTCACCAATTTTGCTCAGGCACGAGTGGAGCGCTCCGGAAGATTTGCAAGCAATAATTTCATCCTCTTTCAATTTCAAAGCAGCAGTGGCAAAACGAAACAATACCTGCGACATAATTTTAAAAAATTAAAGAAAAAATTTTTTTTTTGGAATTTTCAAATGTATATACTTTGTTGCCTTCGAAGAGAAAACAATCCCAAATGTTCAGGTAAGTTTGATGGGGAAAATTGTCGACAAAAATTGTGAGAAACCAACTGAACGTGAACAACGACAAATCCACTTCAAATGAACGCAAATGTGCGTGCACTTTGGGCAATTTTTCATGCACAATCTCTTCCAACACACGCTACAACAATTCTATTATTCTTATACAAAATTGAAATTGAAATAACAAAACAAAATGCAAATTTCACCTGATCCGCCTGAGCAGCAATTACCGTACGACCGTAATAATTTCGAGGTTGCAAATGTTCAATGATGGCAACAAGAGCCCAAAATGCGTCTTCTTCTGAAAGATACAACAACACAACGGCCGCCAGTCGATTTAAACCCTAATCAAAGTGCAAAATACAATGAAAGAAAAATGAACAGCTCAACAAATGAACACAGCAATCAAACTTGACAATATCCAATGTCGGGATTGTGCTGCCGATATGCGTAAAGCACGCGACGCAGCGGTTCTATCTTTTCCGCTTGCATGTCCTCAAAATGACGATTGTGCGGAAGAGTTCTTGCCAAATCTAAGTCAATCTTCAATTCCAATTGTTAACAACCAGATTGCATTGCAAAAAGATCGCATTTGTTTTTTCTTTTACAAAATCCAAATTAAACCCTTCTTATCATTAATATCATACATGACAGTATGCGTATCAAAAAAAAACTACGCTTAAAAATACAGACAATGCACACCTTCGTGTTTATCTCATTGTATCGTTAAGTTTCACTTTAGACAGAAAAAAAAATTAACATTACTAACGGTACCTGTTTGAAAGATGCATCGTAACCTTCGGACGATTTGGCAAGACCCTGACGGCACAAGCAGGTGAAATAGCCAGTGCCCACCTCAGCAAGTGTATCTTTCACCCAGTTATTAATCAGACTGTTAATAAAAAAAGCGAATCAAACTAGCAATTGTTGGAAAATAAAAAAAAAGCTAACTCTTTCCAAACTCTTGCACGATATGCATGCGGTACGCCACTTCGAATCAGTTGTTTCAGTTCAGAATTTGGCTCGAGAAGCTTCCCTGAAAAGTTGACCAAAAAACTATCCCAACGAGTAAGCCAGTCCAAATAAAGTTCATCCGCTTCCTCAAATAAATAGAAATGAAGCACCAATTACAAACTGCTTGAAGTACTTGTCAAAAACAGAAAAAAAAGGATGCATTTACTTTTTTTTGCTTTGATGAAATTTGATCCGACTTGCGTTGCAGATCACCTGCTCTTTGGATAAGTTCTTCATTCAAGCTACCCGAGCCGGCATGCGATGCAGTAAAATAAAATCCCAAATCATCAGTGAAACTGTAACAAGAGGTAATCAGCAGGTAAAGTTCCCCTTTTAATTCTTTTTTAGTCTTACTAATCGCATTGCACTCTATCGTCCAACAATGTTTTTCTAGCTTCTTTCACTAACTCTTCGACAACATTAAGCGAAAGAACTAAAATCAATCTTTTTCTTCATTTAAAGCAACATCAACAACAGCTTATACCTTTATTAGGACGGAAATGATTCAACAAAAGTAGATAACGACTCTTCAGTTGATAAAATTGTGCTTCCATGTTGTAGTAGCGTTTAGTGTGACTCACTTCACGACTTTCCATGTGTCGTATGAGATTATGTAATTCCAAAATTTCCTTGTTCAAAAACTGATTCTGAGTTTCATAGCCAGACACTAAATCCTAAAGTAAAAGAGAAACAAAACAAACACACCAGTAGCTAAACATTTGGACAAAAATATTATACAGGCTTACTTTCATCTTATCCACCTCTTGGTCAACTACATCAGTAATTTCTATATCTTCGAAAAATGGTTCGACTGCGTCAAAAATTAAATCCGAATTTATGGAACCTTGTTCTATGAAAAAAAAATTTATTACACTGCAGTTCATGCTGAACAATTTAATAAACTCACTTTGAGCGCTGCACTCATTTGTCAAACGAAGAATAATTTCATCTTTCGAACGAAGAGCCTGTCTGTAAGATTCCATGTCGTCGGCTTGTTTTAGTAGCTGTTTTTCAAAATTTCTAAAATAATTTAAAAAAAATATTCAATCATAAAACATGGGTTATCATCGTTGAAATTGTTGCCAATTTTCAATGGTACAGTATGAAAGTGGTTTTGGATTTTCACAAAGATACAAAGTGAAACTAACTTCACTTTATCTGTAGCTTTTTTTAGCTCAGATTTAATTTTTTCATTTTCAGCTTGCAGTTGCGCTCGTTGCGATTCTGTATCCAAATAGAATTGCAATCGTTCACTTTCATTGCCAGTAGCATTTATCAGTCGTTGCAAAGCCGCAGTTTGATCCTTGTTGGCCACGATACTGTTCTGCAAAACTTGAATCAGATCCCGACTAGCCGCAACTTCATCATGCAAATCCAAACATCTCTCTTTCAGCGCATTCACTACTGTGATCAGCTTGAAAAGAAAAAGCAAACAAATATAAGCAACATCATATTTACCATTGACAATTTACCTCATCGTAGTTTTTCTTTGAACGTAACAAAGGAAAAGACGAAAAATTAAAACCATTCAATTTGGTCGCACTTTGACTCGTTTCTAACAAATAAAAATGACATCTCATTAATCGATATGGCAAAAGTAATTTTAATTTAAAAAAAATTTTCAATTTATTAAAATATATTTTAGCTACTGACAATTTGAAACGCTGCTAATAATGATGATTAAATATTAACATCAAAATTACTTCATGCAATTCATCTGACAGAACAACTATTAACAATTTGTTGATTATTCAATAAACATAGCAGAGAATAAGTTATAAAATAATGAAAAACTATTAAAAAAAACAAAAATAATAATACAAAGTACAAAATAACAGAATAAAGTTTGCTGAAAATCAATACCAACAAGTCAGACCAACAACAATCCCACATTACAAACTTTCAAAAAAGCCATTCAATTCACTTACCCGATTCAGCTGCCGAAATCTTGCTACTTTTTAGATATTCCGTTTTTTTCGTCGTAGCATCTGCAGCGTTAGAAAAAGTCTGCTTTTCGTCACAATTGACACCTTCTGACACTGGATATTGAAAACTGTTCTCGTGCAAGCCGCCCTTTTCGTCTACGTAAAATACAGACGATCTTTCTTCGGTTTCTGCAGCCGGTTCGATGGGATAATTGTCTGCAGAAGAAAATCCAAGAGATGGAAGAAACTCTGCCAAATCTGGCAATTTGGGAAACAATTCAGCTTCACTGCCGAACTCTTTTGCCTGTGATTCAATGCAAATACGACGCTGGGTTTGCAATGCTTGCAACCAATACAGGCGAGATTTGCAGTCCGGTGCTTCAAGAACCAAACTTTCACCATTGGATCTGAAAAGTTAAAAATATCCCTTTCAAACAGCAAACAGGAAACAGCAATGGAAATGACTGAACCGTATGACAAATGTGTAATTTTGTTTCGGATCGTATGTAAACACAGCGGTTGGCAAATAAATCCTCCCAACAGGTGTGAATTCGCGCTCAGATCGATAATAATACAGAAATAAAGCATTTTCTTCTAAAACAAACCACCTCTTTTTCGTAGACTTCAGCGGTCCTAAAACGGAAAAACAATACTTAAATTAACTATCAATAATAACTTATAATTACATAAAACAAACAAACAAACCAATTGTTTCTATCAATTTTAAATATCCAGAATGGCGCTTGCCAATCTCTGGGGGAAGCATTTCCTTCGAAGTTGATGCGGCCATACTCCAATAAACAGATACGCAGTGTTCAATAAATCTTTTATGTAATATATTCAAAAATAGACACGGTGCATATAAACTAAATATACGTTCTGGAACAGATACGATGTTGTAATATAAAAATTCGTAAAAATATGCATAATTTTAAACTTTTCTTCTATTCAGAAACGTAATGCATCAAAAACATTCAAAACAAATCACTACAAACAGTTCATCAAAGCATTATCAATATAAATTACCGAAGTAAAACTAGAAATCAGGAATTAATTGCATCTCAGCTGTCTGTTAGTTTAATATTAAAATTAAAAGTAATAAAACTAAGCTTTTTGATAAATAAAGTAATATTTTTATCAAATCTTTTTTTTAAACTTAATTAATGTTCAGTTTCCTTGAAAAAACAATACTACAGTATGCTATAGAGTGGTATCAAAATTTGTGTGTGTGTAAACTTTAATTTTCGGTTTTTTATTTTAAAAGAAATATAAGTCATCTGGTGAATGCGATAAAATATCACACGAAAAGAGTAAAATTAGTTATTATGTTACCAAGAAAATTGCTATGGCAAGGTGATTCTTTTTATCCGAACGTACATTACTGAACAAGAGCGTAACTGATAATGTAGTCAAAAAAAGTAAAACTAATTTCCCCAAAAATAGGCATTTCAAAAAAGTTAACAGTAGTATTTTCAATAAACTTTACAAATCTTCAAATTCTACTATTTTACACATTTTATCAGTTACAAATACCTACTATTTTGAAGATGAAATCAAAGAATCTGTTTAGAAAACAAGAGAACAGCTAAAATGCACTGTAGCTAGCTAATTATTGACGTAAACTGCTAAGAAATATTGAAATAACTTTGAATAATACTGGCCATGAAATCAACTGAATTTCTGGCAGTTGGAAAAGTTAGGCACCGACAAATAGTAATGCAAAAGGATGCCGATTGGAACAACAACAGTACTTTTATGAATAATATTAATAAAATATATTCTTGATAATAACTATTTTTTGGTAATAATAAAATTAATAACATTTATTAAAATATTAAATATTACAAGACAGAAAAATTTTATGTTTAAAAAAACTTTAAACTTTAAAAGTAAATACATTCATTTTAAAGCAAAATTGTTTAATGCCAGTTTAAACAAAATTAGGGTATAAATAAGTGAATTTTAGTTTTCATTTCATTTGACAAAATTCTTTTGTCGCGAACAGACCAAGTTAAAGGACTGACAGTTCTGCGCAAAAATGCCGATTGTAGAATTCCACACCTTCGACACTTTTGCCTATTACCAGGATTGTAATCCACTTCTGTGGTTTGTCATGATCAAAAACGTGCCATCTTATTTTCCACCTGAGCTGAGAAGTAAACAATTATACAGTAATAAGTATCCTTTTAAAAAACATACTGACCGTAATTTACTTTTAGCGGAAGACAACGAAGACGCGAATATCTGGCCGTCGTACCTGGCAGAAAAAAGAATACAATTCTTGGGCTCAACAACACGTGATGCCGGCATAAATGTTACAGATGTAATCTGTGCACCGAGTTTACAGTTGATTAATCTGGCAAATAGTTTCATTGAAGGTAAAATTAATCAAATTGAAACATGTATTTGATAATTTGCTGATTATTTTCATCAGGGTACGAGAGTAAATTAGAAAAAAAAGACAAGGTATTGGAGATCAAGATCGATGGTGGATTCAGTGAATCCATTCAGTATTATTACGTGCACGAGAAATTGAAAGCAAACTTTATAAAATGTGGATATCCCATCGATAGAGCCCATGAGTATGAATTAAATTTTTATAAATAGACCATAAATTCCAGTCTAATATTCATTTCAGTAACGCTTATGCTGTGTAAACTTAGATTAAGATAAAATGTTTTATTCGTTTTATCAAAATAATCTTTAAAAATTTACATAAAGCAATGCTGAAAAGAAATGGAAAACTTATGAATGTTTGTTTTCAGAACATCCTACAAATGTCCGGAGAACTGCAATAATGAGTCACCTATGAAAATGAATGAGCGCGTAACTGAGACATTGAAATCAATAAGAGCAAAGTATTCAGATTCAACTGGCAGAACAATGGTTGTATTTATGGACAAATGTCTCGAGCCTGCGATACGATTCTTAATCAAGCAGCCACTGATAGCGTTGGAGCTGTATGTAGTTAAGAAATTGTATGAGGAAGACGAGCGTAAGAAAATCGAGAAATGAAGACAACGCCGTGATCAATGAAAATCTACTCATTGGATATTTATTATCCATCTCATCATTTTCAAACTTTTGACATTTATTGATAATTTATGTTTTATGATGTAAATTGTGTTTTTTAATCGAATGTATTTTCAAAAATTGATAATCGCAAGTTGTTCATGACAATTATATTGTTGTTCAAAATTATCACATTTTTAATAAAATAACATAAAATAATGGTGTTTTGTGTATTTTGATGTGCATCAGCTATATTAAATGCTGAAAACTAATAAATTATTTTAATACATAATATTGATCTACAACTGAATTAATTGATACATCTTTCAGTTTACTGTCAATACTGTAAGATTGTTTTTTTCAATTTTCACTGTACTCGTGAGTGATGTTGCCATGGTGACACAAATTTTAGTTAAATAAACAAAACGACCCGCCATTTTGTTAAACTTTTTCTCAATGTAATCAAAACTTTCTTTGTTCACCAAAAAGCAATTTATTCTTTCTTTTATCACAAATTTCAACTAATAATATTCAACTCCAAGTGCTATAAATGCGGTTTTGCAGTGTCTCAATGCTACTAAATTTATCTTTGATTATAAATCCCATTTATCTAATAATGTTAACAATCAAAAGTGACTGAGTTGTTCTGAAATTAGGTCAACTGCTGTTTGAATACAAGCAGCATGAAGTTTTGAAGCTCCTTTTATACTTAAACAAATTATGAAAATTCACTATTAAAATGTTGACCAAAATCTAGTTAATTACTTGATATTGAAAACAAAGGTTTTTCAGCTTCAAAATGGAATGACGTAATTATGATAAAAGTAATTTTTGATAATGCTGATCACTAAAACTTATAAACTTCACAGCAAAGAATGCGTTCAAGATAACAAAATTACAATAAATGATAAAACTTCAATTTTGATAAAAATATAGTCGACATGATTTTGAAATTATAAAAATTTTCACTACTAATGTTACGTCACTATTATTGAAGTTACATAATTCTAAATGGAAACATTTGAACCAATAACTTTTGAACAATACAAAAAGGTATCAGTTAAATGATAACTGTATTTTATTGAATAATAATAATAATGAATATATTTTTTGATATTGAATATTTTTCAGTAACTACAAAATTAATAATATTTACAGAAAAATCAAAAATTAAAAAACGTATATTTATAAAAATATTGCTTGAAAAACCTTTAATGTATACAAGCACATGATTAACTATAAATTAAATAACATTTTTGCCACATCAGGTTATGCCAAATAAAGGTATAAATAAGATCAGTTTAAATCTTTATTATAGTGTTCGAAAAATCTTTTGCCGTGCGCAGGTGTTCACAGTACTGAACAAGCATGTCGCAGTTTGATTTCAAAACTTTTGACTCGTTGGCGTTTCGTTGGGATTCTACACAACTGTTTTGGTTTATCCTGGTTGAAGAAGACGGATTTCCTCTTCTATGTTTCAGTGCAGGTAATCATTAATATAATAATAAACCTTCATCTCAAAAAGAACATTTACAGTAATCCAAATTTAGGGAAAAACGAGGATAGGGAATGGAAATCCCAGTCGATGACAACAATAGAAGCGAGATCAGGACTGATGGGGGAAGCATCACATGAAGCGCGCTTCAACATCACTGATGTCATTTGTGCTCCGAGCATCAAGTGCATTATTGCAGCCGATAGCTTCATCAAAGGTAACAGTAAACTTGATACAAGTGATCATCATGTATTTGGCAGTTTGCTGATTATTTTATTTAGGATTCGAACGTGATCAAAAGGGTAAAATGAAAAATTTGAACATAAAAATTGATGGTGGATTGAGCGAATCGATTGAAGGTTATTATTTACAGAAGCAATTTCGATCACTTGCCTTGGAACGGGGATATGCAGTTGATGAAGTTTACGAGTATGAATTGAAGTTTTATAAATTTACTTTTATTCTTACTTTAGATGAGTTTCAATAGAATTTATCCTTTATATACTGATATTAAGATGGAAATGTTTTGTCCGTTTTCTTTATAATCATCATCATCATCATCATCTAAATAAAGTGAGCAGTGTCTAAACGAAGTAAAATATTTATTAATTTTTTAGAACTTCCGTTAAGTGGTCAGAAAACGGCAAAATTGACCCGTATGTTAATTTGAATTGGCGCATAAATGCAGCATTGGAATCATTCAGAAAAAAGTATTCAGTTTCAAAGCACACAATGGTGGCTGTGTTTGTGGACAAGAGTTTGGAGAGTGTTCTGAGGGACGTAGGTGCTCATTCAGGGGGTTCATTGTTCAAACTGCATGCTTCTCCTTTAGAAGATACCCTGATGGCTCAGAAAAATGCTGATAAATAAAGGCAGCAGTGGGATCAATGAAAATCTACTCATCGAATATTTATTATTCGCCTCATTATTTTTTCACCTTTTATATATTTACAACTTATGTTTTATGATTTAAGCTGTGTTTTTGAATCGAATGTATTTTCAAAAAATAATAATGACCATCTTATAGTCGCAGTTGTATTATTCAAAATAATTCAATTTTTAATAAAGCTACATAAAATGGAGTTGTGTTTATTTTCATGCACATATGTTATGGTAAATGTTGAAAATTAATAAATTATTTTCAAAAACATCACGTATAACTGAATTAATAAACACAATTTTCAGTTGATTATTCATACTTTAGTGTTGTTTTATAATTTTTACTGCACGCGTGGGTTGCGTTGCCATGGTGACACAAGTTTTAGTCGAATAATCAAAACGACCCGCCATTTTGTCAAACTTTTTCTTAACGTAATCAAAATTTTCTTTTTTCAACAAAAAGAAACTTATTCTTTCTTTTATCACAAATTTCAACTAATAATATTCAACTCCAAGTGCTACAAAGCCGGTTTTCCGATACTGATAATGCTTTGATGTTAATAATTTTATCTTTGATTTAAAAGCTTTATTTGAATAATAAAAACAACAACAACAATAATAAAGGTATCTGAGATGCAGTAAAATTTGAAATAAATTTGTTGTGCCACTACTTTAGATGGGTAGGAAAATTTGTATTATTGTTACTGTTGTAGTTACTTATAGCTGAAGCTGATGCTCAAGGGCAGATATTATATGTGGAAACTAATTCGACATCAAAAATTCAAAATAAGCCATATGCAAGATAAACATTTTTCAATTTCAAATCAGTATGCTTGAACTGAACCAACACCTTCATTAACAAATGCATTCTACCTCTCCGACAATATTGGTATGCACTGTATGCGCATTTGTCAAAAACCAAAAATTACACTGCCATTTTATTTATAAGTGCTTTTCTCATGCAGAAATGGCCCTCATCTGACATGACACCCGTGCCATCTTAGAAAAGCTTTTATATGAGCCAATCCAGTTTACGAGCGTTCACCTCGAAGAATCGCTGTTGCTAAATAAACTATCTTCTACAAAGGGATGACGTCAAATTACATATTCAAAAATTAAGAATTAGGCAAAAAGTATAACTAGCATGGTGTAGGCGCTCATCAAATAAATACCGCTAATTTGTTACACAAGAAACTGAGAAATATTCAAATAACTTTGAATATAACTAGATATAAAATCAAACGACAGAACTCGTTTTTTTATTTGTGAAAATCAGGAACAAAAATACAAGTTCAAAAAAAATAGTAATACAAAAAGATATCAATTAAATAATGGCTGTATTTTATTGAATAATAATAATATTAAGTATATTTTTTGATAATGAATATTTTTTTAGTAACAACAAAATTAATAATATTTATATAAATATTAAAAATTAAAAAACGTATATTTATAAAAAATATTAGTTCTAAAATCTTTAATGTATACAAGCACATAATTAACTTTAAATTAAATAACGCAATTTCATTGCCACGTCAGTTTAATCTAAATAAAAGTATAAATAAGATTGGTTTAAACCTTTATTTCAGTGTTCACAAATTCTTTTGCCGTGCGCCAGTGTCGACAGCTCTGAACAAGCATGTCGCAAACTGATTTCATAAATTTTGATTCGTGGGCGTTTCGTTGGGATTCTACACAACTGCTGTGGTTTATCCTGGTTGAAAAAGACAGATTTTCTCATCTACATTTCCGTGAAGGTAATTGTTAATACAATAATGAAGTTTCATCTCAAGATGAATATTTACTGTAATACAAATTTAGTGGAAAAGGACGCGGGCGAATGGAAATTTCAGTCAATGCCAATGGCGGAGAAAAAATCACGTGTGATGGGTGCAGCATCATATAAATCGTGCTTCAACATCACGGATGTCATTTCTGCTCCGAGTACCAAGTGTATTCTCGCAGCAGATAGCTTTATTAAAGGTAACATTAAGCTACTACAGTTGGTCATCGTGAATTTGATAATTTGCTGATTGCGTTCTTTAGGATTTGAAAGTGGGCAACAAGATACAACAAACCCTTTGAAAATAAAAGTTGAAGCTGCATTAAGCAAATCCGTCGAAGGCTATTATTCGCATAAGCAATTTCAGTTACTTGCTATTGAACGTGGATACCGTGTCGATGACTCATACGAGTATGAATTTCAACAGTTTTATTTCTACTTTAGATAAGTTTCAATAAAATTTAACTTTGTATGCTGAGATTAAGATGAAAATTTCTGTTTTCTTTATAATTAAAATCATCTAAATAAAGTGAACAGTGCCAAAAGTGACTAAAATATTTATTGATTTTTTAGGACTTGCGCACAGCGGTCAGGAAACTCCGAAGTTGACCCGTACGTTGATTTGGATTGTCGCATAAGCGCTGCATTGGAATCATTCAAGGAAAAGTATTCAGGTTCAGAGGAAAAAATGGTCGTTGTGTTTGTGGACAAACGTTTGGAAAGCGTACTGAGACACGTAGCTAATCTGTCCAATATGGCGTACGAACTGTATGTTCCTGCGGTAGAAGATATCCCATTGAATGGGGAAAATGCCCAAAAATAATTACAAGAATGTGATCAATTGAAAATCTACTCATCGGATATTTATTATCCATCTCATTATATTCACACTTTTGATATATATTCATAATTTATGTTTTAGGATGTAAATGGTTTTTTTTAATCGAATGTATTTTCAAAAATTGATAATCGCAAGTTGTTCATGACAATTATATTGTTGTTCAAAATTATCACATTTTTAATAAAATAACATAAAATAATGGTGTTTTGTGTATTTTCATGTGCATCAGCTATATTAAATGCTGAAAACTAATAAATTATTTTAATAATAAATATTGATCTACAACTGAATTAATTGATACATCTTTCAGTTTACTGTCAATACTGTAAGATTGTTTTTTTCAATTTTCACTGTACTCGTGAGTGATGTTGCCATGGTGACACAAATTTTAGTTAAATAAACAAAACGACCCGCCATTTTGTCAAACTTTTTCTCAATGTAATCAAAACTTTCTTTGTTCACCAAAAAGCAACTTATTCTTTATTTAATCCGCAACGAATGCATTTGTGAAACTATGAAAAAAAACAACGAAACCACTTTTAGCAGAAAAAGTATTGTTGTTGCAAATTTTGACCTATATTTTATGTACACTATGCTGCTGCTATTTTTAATAATAATGGGTTGCTCATTTAGGAAATTCTTTTACTGAAATAAGAATTGCTGGAAATTTGTTCAGTTTCTGCCAAACTATATATATATATATATATATATATATATAATAAATATTTATAATTTACGTTTTTTTTGTAAAGTTACAGTAACTATTTTACAGTATGTTTGAAATTTTTTCCTTTTTATTTACTGTAGTGTTTGAAAAATGGAAAATGCATGGTAATAAAAACAATAATTACTGACTGAACATGTGTATATTATTTTTTGGTACTGTTAAGAACAGTGAAAACAAGGTTTAACTTAATTATCACGTATTTTTACAGTGGGAAAGTGGTATGCAAAAATAGGAGACGAGAACTTGTTATTGATTAATTGATTGACGAAACTGGGACGATAAGAAAGATTTGATCCCACTGATTATTGTTGATTGATTGAAATTGTTACTGTCGATTCAGTTACCCTGTACTTAAACGAAGGTATAATTGTACGTTCGTTTGAATCTATTGTTTACGTAAGGAGCAATGTGAACAAAGACGATCGCGCACTTCTTGTTTGACTCAAGGAGTTCACGAAGACAGATCTTGTTCGATTTCTGTGTACAGGTGGATACTGTGTGAGAAAACAGGAACCACGATTATCCGATAAGATTGATCAGATCGATATCAGTTGAAAGGAAAGGCTGATATTCAACACAGACGTTGGAGTAGTGTGGGTCGGAACTACTCGATCTCTCATTGAAGGCGGTGGACATTTTGAACGCATTGAGTTCAAAATTGCCGCTCTGATACCTGACGATTCGAAGAACCTGACGACAGATTATTTGAACTGACTGAATTACGTTTTGCAGGTACTTTTATAATTTTAGTCGATTTTATTTTTGTTTATGTTGTTTTTAATTTTGCCTATTTGTTGTAGTTCTGGCTTTTGGCTTTTGGTAATTGAGCATCGATTACGATTGCCTAGGCAACGACGGTTTCCAAGGCAACTGACTGGTGACAAGCATCATAAAGGGAGACAGTTTAAATTGTTTTTCATGATCTTTTTCAAAACTGCATGAGACTGTTAATGATGTCAATGATAATACAAAAATTGATCCCGGCACGGTTTTTGCTTATGACAGCTCATGTTGTAATCACAGTTTGTATTATTTGGTCACGGGTAAGTGAAAATAATCGCAAATATTGATATGTATCCATTGTGTATGTTGTTTCTGATCTATTTGGTTTTCTTTCACTTTCACAGGACATGAATGTGATTGCTGGGCTTCCGGACAAGTACTCACCGGACGATTACAGTCGCAAAGATTTTGAGTAACAATTTTATTGTTGATGCAGTGAAGCTGCAACACTGAAATAAGGCTGAATTTTAGGTTCACTATTGCTTTGTGTTTGTCGTTTGCTTGCTTTTTTGTTGAATACGTCGGATTTTTATGCGGGATTTCAATGTTCATACCGGCTTGTGCTTTTTTTTGTAAGTATAATGAAATATCTATTATTTTCAATTATTATTGTGTAGTATAACATGAGTATTTATTCATTTATTCTGTTAGCATTTCTCAGTTATTATTGACATCAGAAAACAGCAGGTGAAAAAATTTGCCTGACTATCAAGTGAATAAATTTTTCTGCTAAATGTCTTTTCTGAAAATTCAGTTTGCAAACCTTTGGCATTGTTGTTGTTGTTGTTGTTGCTATCTATATATTTTATATTTATTAGTTTGCTTGATTTCCATTTCCATATCAATAGAAAGGAAAGAAAGGGAATTATTTTGCACTTTAGCATCGACTGTTCACTTTGTATCCACGTTGATTTTGGGTGCCTTCATCTTCGGCGAGTGGTCGTCCAGCGTTTATTGGTACATATTGGCGTTTTGCTGTGTTCTGCCAGCCGCGGTCGAATTGGTAGTTGTTTTGAAAACACTGCTGCTGCATTCTGCTTCTTGGACGACACCCTGCTGCAGCTAGTTATGCAAATTTTGCAATGCGTTCAAGTAAAAAAAGGTTTACAATCGCTCGCCTGCAACAAACCGTACATGTATCGAGGTTTGAACTTGGCTGCAAAAGGGAGATGTTCACCACCAATGTTGGTCTGTTTCAAAATTGTACAACTGCATGGACGGTGTTTCTACATCAAGCAGGATGAAAAGCATGAGCAAAAATAAAGAAAAAAAATCAATATCCTGTGTTTGTAGTAAGTAAAAGTAGTGTAGCTGTGGTGTGTGTAAATTGAGCACATCACAAATAGCAACGGACACGGCGGATACGTGGATAATTTTACAAGAAACGATCAAGAGAAGTTACAAAAGTGTAATATATCATTTATTTGCATAATATGAAACGATGCAACCCAAGGAAAGTAACGAGTAAATTGTTCTTCAATGAAGTGTCGCGTTGCACATCTTCGTCACGCTTTGCTGCCAATTGATTGAAAATGACTGCATCGTGATTGCATGATCAACAACAGAAAATAATAATAATAATAATAATAAAGGGAAAGTGTAATAAGTGCAAAAACAGCAGTGGTATAAACAATCAACACTGAATTATCCATTATTGGTGTTCAAGTCAATTATCAAAGTACTCGTCAACGATGCAGCTCAATTAACGCACGTAAATAATGGTAATATATGAATGAAGTAGAATAAATAATCCGTGCGCGCACACAGACAAATGTAAAAATGATGGAAATGAACTTTCACAACTTTGGAGTTTTGTCGCTCATCCGTTGCTTCAAACTTTCCAACAACTTTCCTCGAGCTTCCAACGCATCTTGACCAACTTCGGCTACCAAACTCGGCGGCAACCGCCTCCTCAGCTCAGCGTTCAACAAATCCTGCGCTTCTTGACAATCACCAGCTTGCTGTTCCGGCTCATCACCATCCCGCACAGCGGACAGAGCGGACCGTGACGCGGAACCGTCGCCACCGCCGCCATTGACGTCGACAAAACCCACCTCCCGATAAACATGCTGCTGGCGACAAAGCACCGACACGTCAGCTTGTCGAGAAGCTGGCATTTGAAAGTTGACAATGCAATCGATCGACACTTGGGTAGCCGGAAAAGTGGTCACTTTTCCGGCAGATTCTTGCAAAAAGTTGCCACAAACGCCGCCGTCATGGTTCAGAAACAGTCCAATGCTATCTTCCAAGCTGACGAGAGGGAAAAATCTGGTCAACACGTCGCTGCTTCTCAAAGATCGAAAAAATCCCGACGACTTCATCTCGTCCAATCTCAAGCAAGTCTTGTGCTCAACTGCGGTCGATTGTCTATCTCGGTCCACGTGCCGAACCACTGGGCCACCACAACCTGTGATGCAAGTGATGAGTGATCATTTTGGAAAATTATTCGATTCCACTGCAAGAAAAACTCCAACCCCCCACCCATTTCCTATTGCTATTGCTACTGAACATGCCTCACCTTTCGCATCGTATCTTTGACCAATCTTGGACAAATCACGACATCGTTTCAAATGACGCTTGACATTGATCAACACATCACTGTCCTGCTGGCGGCATTGTTCCAACTTTTGCTTGCGTTCCAATTCTTGCTTTTCAATGGCGTCAACACGAAGCTTGGAGTTCGGTTCCAAGGTTGCAATTTGCAAGCACAACTGTTCCATGAGACCCGGAGCCGACTTGCAAGCCCGTTCAGGACTGATCTGCTGAACTGCAGTGTAAATCGACTGCACATACGGTGACAACTGTTCGCTGGCGTTGACCAACTGTTGCAACTGTTGTCGAAATTCGATCACATTGGTGATGTGATTCTGCAAGATGTCGTTTCACAAAACAACAAACCAACTCAATACAACAACCAACAACTGACCTTGTACATTTCTTGTTGTCGACGAACATGGTCAAGCTCCTCTTCCCAGATTCGTTGGAAAAGCGGCTGCAAGTCGTCAACTACACTAGAATGAGCACCGAGGTCAACTTTGAGCTTCTGACACTGCAACTTAAGATCGTTGAACTTCTGGCAGTCGATCAGACATTTTCGTCTGGTAACATCCCGTTGTAGTTCAACCGCTTGTTGGACAATTTGGGAAAATTGTCCACGACATTTCTGAACAAGAATTATAAATTCGGTTGAAAATAAATGGGTACAGTAGAAATTACCGCGAGCTCGGATTCAATTTTTCCAAATTCTTTGGAAAATGCGCAACTGGATGAGCATCTGCCGAGTCGATAATCTTGCATTGGATATTTGCTCGTCGATGAGCCGGACGACTGGGATCCGTTGAGCGAGGAAAAATAGCCGGAAGAGAAAGAGCCGGCCGAAGAACCGCTACCTTTGGAACAATAATAATAAGAAGAAGACGACGAAGAAGAAGAACCATTGCCAGTTGGCTGCGTGGCGGACGAGATGCCAGAGGAGCATTTCAAATTCGACGGCAATATGACGGAACCAATGCCGAACTGTTGCAACGCCCTGAAAACACGCCTTGCATGCGAGAAACAAAGTCTGGAACCAGAAACAGCAATTCTTGACAAACTTTGAAAATTCATCCGACAAATTGTACAATGGCACCAGTTCCGGTCGACGCCCTACGGCGGAATTTGCATTTGAAAGCATCGTTTCGGTGGTCTCAATCACATGAGGTACGAAGGACAAGTAGTGCAACTTGTCCGGCAACGATCTCAGGAAGCTGATGAACAAACTGCAACGCTGCAAGCAGGACGACAACTGCAACAAGTTGCGTCTCGTTTCCTTCAGACGTTCTTCAGTTTCGAACGATTTTCTAAAATTGCACAAGAAAAAGCTTGACGACGCTCGCTTGATTGCAGAACTATTTCTAAATTCCAACAAGCACAGCACAGCACAAGCGATCAACTAACTCACCGGAGAATCTCGGCCAGGAGATGATCCCTGGTAACCACGACCGCTTCGACCATCTTCTGACAAAAGATGCGAATCTCGTTCTGCTGAGAAGCCTTCCTCTTACAACACTCTTCCAACAGCAACTCCAGCACGTCGATCTCATCCGTCACTTCGGCTTCAGTTTGCAAAAGTCGCTTCAACAAAACAAAAAAAATATTAACCAAATTTGCATAAAAAAACAAACAAACAATTAGTACTTCGAAAAGCAAATCGAACTTCTCTTCGGCTTGATCGTAAGCTGACAAAACGTCGACAAAACACAGCCGACTCTCCGTCGAAGAAGCTTCAACGCAACGCTGGCAAGCTAACAAGCCAGTCTCGAAAGAGAACAGTTCCTTGCGTTCACCGTGCGTTGCTAAGAGAAAAACATATTTACATCACCAACAGTGAAAACAAACAAACAAACAAACAAAAATACATACTGCATATTTTGTCATCGCTCTCAACTGCTGGCAATTTGCCAGCTTTCAATATCACCTTGTGGGAACGGAACATTTTCGCTTGATGGGTTCGAGACTTGCAATCCACGCACAACAGCTGTTGACACGTTTGACAATAGTACATTGCACTTGAAAACTGAAAATTTCAAAAAAAACCGATGCTTTTTCACCAAATGCTTGTGCTGCTGTTTCTTGCGCTACCTTGCAGTCACAGTTGGCGCACGTTTCTTCGGAATGCACGGACGAAACAAGCAACAGGCCAATCAATTCATCCAACTTTGATCTGCTGGTTCGAAATTGGGTTTTTTTCCTTAACATGAAAATAAAAATTTCTAAGCATTGGTTTATTAAAATTAATTTCCATCTTCGACCAATCACATCCCGCCAATAAATGAAGACTACAATTGTCGAAAGTAAATTTGCATACTTTTACGGCCGTTGTTTCAAAAGCAGATTGATCACGCGTTCAATTTCTACTATACCAACAACAATAATAAGTAAATAACTCTTTTTCAAATTCATTTTCTTTGACATTATGCAAGTTTTAATAATGCGTTGAAAATTTATTACAAGCATTTTATTCGGTGTGTGCAAATTTTCGGCAAAACATGAATTCTTCAAATCAATATAATCAATTTGAAAAGTGAAATGCAATGACGCTTTACAATGATCACGGTGCTGATATGTTCATCAAACTGGAAATTTGACCGGAAAAGCTCGTCGTGCGCAGAAAAATCAACAATCAATAATAATTTGGCCAAACCAACAACACTGGCAAACAGCAGCAAGCATTCAAGGGAAAAAAACTGCCCAAATAAACTTTGCTAAGAGAAAGAATGCCAACAAAGCCAAACAAGCATGCTATATTGTTGTTCATGCTTGCACAACATCCGATGTTTTAAGAGATCATGCTTTTTCGATCGGTTAATAATAAAAGAAATTGCCCCTTTCGAGCATAGAACAAGAAAGCTATGCTTGCTTATATGTGTATACATATATATATATATCAAATATGTAATACGGCAACAGTGGAGGAACTTTAGTCAGCTTGCTGAATAAATGATTCAGCTTTCAGTGTTAGATGTCGTTAAGCAGCTGCCGACTTCGCATAAAGCTGAAGCCAGTCAGTCAGCAGACACACACGCTTGGCATCCAAGAAGCAAGCATTATTGCACTACGGCTACATTTCTTGTTTTCGGACATCACATGCCCGGATGACCAAACGCTATCCTCTATGATCGTTTGATGAATCATTCAAGCAATAATATTAGTGCAAACAGAATGTGAATGAGCGGAAAGCGTACGGCTGAATGCGTTAAAAAAAAACTAAACTAAAATCAAACTGGCACACCAAGCATCAGTTCTTTATGCGTCATATTAAGAGTCATTGTTAAAAATACTATGAACAATGAATGCACAACAAAATGACTCAGACCCAGTTTTAAAATTGCCTACTAAAATTTACTTTTTACGCCAGTTTTTTTTAATTTATTCATATTTTTTTACTCTAAAATAAATATTCAATTGTGCAAGTAAACAAAAAGATTACTGCCCCGAATAACTTCAAAAAGCTTATTAAATTTCTCTTATAAATATGAAATTACGCTCAGCATAAAATTGAATGTAATCGCTATTTTAATTCCAGGTAACACGACTCTTTTTAACATTCCTGACTTGAAAAATTCTTTTTTTAACAAATGAACTAGCAGCTGTCAAATTATGAGGCTACTAATTCATATAACATATAAAACAATAATAAAGCTCGTTTACCCGCATTCAGCGCACATAATTTCATGACCAACGCTGACCGATCCGATACACTTTCGACAAAACACATGGCCGCAACACAAACATACGGGATCTTTGATCAATTTTAAACAACAAGGGCACGTCAGCAAATTGCGACTGTGCAACTGGCTCTTGAGAAGTATTAACGGAGCCAGAGTGCCAAACTGTTCAAGCGTTCAAACCAAACGAAAACTCCACGCCACCTACATACGACATATAAAATGCTGGCATACTGTATCGATCAGGTTCATTTCACTATTTTGAATTACGGTAATTTTGAAAAGTATCTTTTCAAAAGTAGTTTATCTAATATTACAATACATGGATTTAAAAATAAATTTAAATAAAACAATTGAAAAAATAATAAAAAATGCATTTTATTTTTTTAATACGTGGCTAATGTGAACTTGCTATTTTACTTTTTTTGACAATAATTATTTAAAGTTAATTTAAAATTAACGGTCTAAAAATGAACAATTTTATCTGTACATTGTTTAGAAACTGATAAATTACATCATTATGAATAAACAAGGAGATAAATTATCAGCTTTTTAGAATTCAGTTATCAGTTAATTGTTGAAGTGATATCAGTTTGAAATTAGCGCAGCTTTACATCAAATGAATAGTTAAATAATAAAAAAAAATCACTATTTTTACTCTAGCGCGCACAATTTGATGGTTCAAGCTGAAAAGAATTGATTGAAAAAGATGTTTTAAAAAAGTGAATTTGGCATTGTCATCGAACCAATGATACGCCACAATAAAAAGACAAAAATTAATAATCAATTATTCATTTTACCCTCAAAACAGAACAATTGTTCAAGTTCTAAAATTAAATACTGTAGATTGTTGAAAATAATATTATCTCAATTTAAGCTTAAGAGCTTGAAATAGCAAAATTCATACTACATAATTTAAATAATTAAAAAACACTCTGCGTGTACAGCCTATAAACTATTTGTTAATAAATGTTATTTCTATGATTTAGTAACTTTAGCAATGCAGCAATAAATTGGCAATAACTTGAACCAGTTATTTGTGGATTATTGAAATGATTAAGCATTATATGAAAGCGACAACTGTTTCAGGTTAGACAAGCAGAATTAAGCAGCAACAACTTCAGACAAAATTTCCACAGCAAGCATTGCTGCATTTGTGTGACGCAAGTAAGTAAATTTGGATGAAGTGAAATATACAAATAATGAGAAAATCTGCGAGCCAAGTTGCATTCAATAAATGCAACGCCTGTTAAAGCAACATCTTCAAAGATGAACAATGATTATTTAACATAAACTTCATCAAAAACTGTTAAAATAATTACAACAATTATATAATTATGACTTTTATTTTGGCAAACTTATGATCAGACTAAAATGTATTCATGAACATAACTATGCCTAGATTGCAACAGATGCTGCATAGAAAAAACATATTCAAAAAAAAACCTGTATTACTCACTCATGGTGGCAATTAGTCAGAACAGAAAAAACAGCTAGTGAATGAAAATGAATGGAAATCTTAAGAAGCAGTGAAATAGTGCATGTTAAGTAAATTCAATTACAATAAATAAATAAATAAATAAATAAATATGTATATATATACGAACGAACATGCATGTCTGAATGTATGTCTGAATGTATGAATAATATATGCTTGTTTGTATGTATGTATATACTTTGGAAATTTGAACACCGTTCACTGCATGACATGAATGTGACTACCGATAAAATCTGCCTTGTTCAACGCTTTGTACTGACTTTGGGCAACGTTCATGGAACCGATCATAGGGTCGTGGAAGGCGGTATCCAGTGTAGGAAGCAAAACTGGTGCACGATTTGGAACAACCGGCGAAGGCACATCATTTACGGCTGCCGTTGTGGAAGTTGGAGCGGGAAAGTGAAAATAGTTATTTTGAACTTTGGCACTTTGTTGCTGAGCGTAATAAACACCGTCTTGAGTTTTCTTGCCATTGAAAAGGCAGTTCTCATCGTAGCCGAGACCGGATAAAAGCCGATTGCGTATAATTCTTAAACGACCAAGAAATTGAAAAATAATATTCAAGTATAAAATGCATGCAAATAATTTTCACACCAGCTCCAGTGCTGCAATAGCTGATAAGAAGGAAACGTGTTCATAATGACTGTAATTATAGTGCAAATTTTTAGAAGTAAAACCTTGCACTCGTTTATTTAATACTTCATAAAACACGCTCCATTTATTCAGCCTACATTACAACGAAAGAATTATTGTTTTATGCTGCCATAAATGCACCATAAATAATAAATAGCGCTTCCATTAATCATACGAATTACGTTCAGTATTGAAAAAAATGGTAATTGCATAATTTAACATCTTAAAAATGTACAAGCAAATGCCTACAATCAGTAGAAAGTAGGCATAATAATTATTATAGTACAGTTGCAAAATTTACCATTGCTAATAAATAAAATCTAACAGTTGGATATGATATTAAAGTAAAATTAAAAATATGATAAATTTTAATTAAGAAAGTAAAATAAAAACAACTAAATATAATGATAATAATAATAATAATAATAATAATAATAATAATAATAATAGAATTGTTATATACCTATTAATTGAGGAAATACTGGGCACATTGTACTCGGTGCAAATGCCGTCAGCAATAAGTCTTTCTCTTATTTCCCATGAAAACATGGAGGGTCGGCAGCGTTTGTAAATATTGATGGCAGCAATAACTTCAGGAAGTGATTTCTTTGGTTTGGAACCACCAATTTTACCGGGTTTTATAGAGCCTGTTTCACGCCACCTTCATTCAAAAGGAAAAAAGTGAATTAAAAATAATACTCAACGTTAGCACTAGTTTGCATGCTTTACATATATATATATATATATTTATTTATTTATTTATTTATTTATTTACTTGGACAAAATTTTTGATACGCAACCATGAGAAACTCGCAATTCTTTTGATATTCGACACGGCTTCACACCACGAATAGCCATTTCGACAATTTTTTGGCGAAGAGCAGCTGGTAAAGGACGTCCATTAGCATAAGTGCCACCAAGTTGGTTTGTAGCAAGGCGAGCTGAAAAATCAAAAAAACAACAACAACAAACAAATAAATAAATAAATAAACAATAGTTTCTCAGAAAAAGAAGAGAGATTTTTAAAAAATGCTTACTTGAAATACTATCCGCTTGGGATATTACTTTATCAAAATCTTTGTTTCTCACCAAAATTGGCGTACCACTAGCAGTTGGCTGATGAAAACGTTCGTACTCTTCTACTTTCTGAAAATAATGAATTGATATTTTCAATGATAAATAATTTTTAAAAAATTTTTTAAAAAAATGCAAAATATAACAACTACTGTGTGCATATTTCACAAAATTGAACATTGCATATTGTATAATTGATCATTGCAATACTTGCTTCAGAAACATCGACATATTCATTGATAAAAAAATACAAATACAAGTATAAAAACATCTACATAATTTTTTGACATTCAATTTGTAAAATAAAACACGTTTCGTTCAAAATTGGACTAGATGACGCGCATCAATTGTGGAAAGTAGAACCTTTTGGTTTTATCCAGATGACCTTAATTGCTCAATTTTACTCTCGTTCTGAATACTTTTCGTCTCTCTGTTCTAGATTTTCATTTTCTGCTCACTCAAAAGAGCTTGTCAAGTAAGTTGCTTTTGCATGCGTCAACATTCCGTGCACAAAAGCCATGCACAATGTTGAATGAAAATATTAAAAACTCCAAACCTAAATTTACAACCATTGTATTTACCTTTTTATCCATCTCTTCTTCCTCTTTTCCATTTGAAATATACTTTCACTGGTTCAATTATTTGAAATGTACTTATTTTTTAAATGTCCAATTATATTATTACATTAATGAATGATCTTCTGCTTGTGATTTGCTTTGCAAGATTTATTTGCAAAATTCCAATCTGATTGTACAAGCATTGCATTCTATATGCATATACTACTACTGATGTGCTTGATTTCATGGAAGAGTGAATGTCAATGATGAATAACAATCACAACAAACAGTTCATGCATGTTGTCGTATTGAAAAGTTTCACCTAAAAATTGCAATTTAATTTCAACTATAAAATGTATATTTATTTTTTCAATTTATTAAATTTTCATAATTAATTGATAGCCAAGTTGAATACATCTTCAAAACAGATTTGAACATCACATCAATTGCTTAATCATAACATGTCTTCTCTTTTTTATAAAGAAGAATTCAATCCATGACAGAATCTCCATTCAATATAATTAAAAATCCTTGTTAAACATATTATTTGCAAGAGAATATATATTACAGAAATATAAAGTTCTACTATATTAAGCAGTATAATCGATGTGCTTTTCGTCTTCAATAAATCACGCTCAACAAGCGAGTTAATATCATAAAAGCAGAACAGCTTTTTAAACTTCAATTGATTTTTTTTTGTTTCCAACTTCAAAAATAGAACGCAAGTTAATTTTGAACTCATTTATTTGTACTTAAAAATAGGAAGTTGTTAAGTTGCGCTTTGCTATTTTTATTATGTTTTTTACTTATCAAATTCTATAAAGTTCCTCAATGACACCTATTTTCATGTAATTAACACGCTTGTTAGGGTGGCCCAAATTTTTCTTCTTTTTAGCACCATCTGGTATTTTAGTATTAAGTTGAAGATTATTTACTGTTTACTAGTTTGAAAATTATATCTAATTTTTAAATTACCAATTACGTCACATCTTCGGTGTCAACTTATTGCATGCAATGATAAGTTATTGCAATAGCAAAAGCTTTTGTGCATCAAAGCAACAACAGTGGGTTCAAATTTTGAAGAATCTATTCTAAGTTTGAAATATTAAAAGAAAATAATATCGCACATAAAAACTACTTTGACTTAATTTTAGCTAAAAATCCAAAATAATTATACTTTATTCAAGTCCTTTGTCAATCAAGCTCATGCAAGCATACCTTTTGTATTATGTCCTTATGGTCAGCTGGGCAACTTTATATTTGAGAGATGTCGAGTTAAATTCCGAGCAATTAACGTTAATTATTAAATTATACTGAGGCCAACTGAGAACACCACGCTATTGTTGTTATCATATGTTGAAATTGAAAAGTTAATTGTAAAAGTTGTAAGTGAATTTGTTAATCTATTTTTTATAAATAATGATCATATATATATGCTCATTGTTGTCAAAAAATTGCATAATATTATCATCTTTGAGTTCCTTACATAAAACAATAAATTTTCTATAGCAATAATATGACACACACACACACACACACATACGATGATGATGATTAGCTTAAATTTGCTGCTATTACAGATGTTTACATACTTATTCATGAGAATCACTGCAAATAATTATCTAGCTTCAAAACGTGAAACAATCATGCACTTTTGTTATTGAATAATAATTATTATTATTTATAAGAAAACTATCACCAAAAAGTAGATCAACATGTGTGTGTGTGTGTGTGTGTGTGTGTGTGTATACATACAGGTATACATATAGACATGCTCATCTGCTGCATTACTGATGCAAGTAAAACAAAGCATATCCAACTTACCCTGAGCCATTCTTCAAACTTCTGCTCAAAATCATCCGGATTCAACTGCTGTCCCATTGGATAAGCCAAAAGTGCCGTCTTGTCTACGGATACTGTGCAATGGTGGTATACGGATGGCTATGCGCATCCGAAGTTGGTGAGCAAAATGGTATGATCAACTTCACGGCAACAGTTTGCCACTTGCACGTTCCGTCGAAAGTGACAATTAGCGAACTGTGTGTTTTTGCTTGCTTGCCTACTCCTGCGAAAGAGTATGGTAGCTACAGGGCGAAAGTGGATCTTTCTAGAACGTCCGTTGGAAATGGGTCAGTGTGGTGGCCCTGAGCGAAATCAAAATTGTGCTGTTTACCGGGGGTCGGTGAGCAGATGTAGTGAAAGTGATAGTGAAGAAAAAAAATAATAAAGAATCGCGTTACCACTTCTGGCCATATTTTAGCATCATTCTGTCAATTATCTGGGCTGTTTGCCCTTTGAAATGGACTCGTGTCGACAAGACGTGCCGTCATTTCTGGATCCTTGCAGAAACGGTGCATATGACCTGAAAATTGACAATAACCATCTTGCCCAGTTTTACAATTAGGCTGCTATAGCCGGTATTATGTGACACAAAAATTTAGGTCTATTACAAGCACACTCTCCACAAGGACCCGTTCTTATGCAACGGATAGCCCGGTATATACAAATTAAGTGACAAACAAACGTAAATTGTGCCTGCTACTATTATTATTCAACGGTTGATTTCAAATTTACCAACCGATATTTTCCAATCTCAGTCGACAAAATCAATGCATATTATGTAGATGAAATTTCAATTTGAAAACCAATAAACAAACATATTAGATTCTCAGAAGTATATTTTTCTTGAATTTTGATCAGTTGAACAACAACAGAAATAAAAATGATCTATTCCATCATGAATCATTAATTACCTACCATCCACTGCTACTACTAACCAGAGCCTGAGGCTTGAACAAGTTCTTGTTTAAAGCATGCTGGCTAGTTGACAAACATGAATTATTTTTGTGCGAAAATTTACGACAAACTACGTCACAATTTTGTCATCATGGAACCTTAATCGTGGATACAAACAGGAATCTAATAAAAATTTGTCAAACTTTGTTGACCTGAAAATACAAATCGATCCGCCTCGCCCAGCGTGAACACTGCTTTAGGCTGTCCTTATGACAAGTGCAAGAAAACGGAGTTATTTATTTATTGACATCTCTAATTATGCTTTTTAAATTAATAAGCTCAATATACATTCTTTTTACAACTAAATGTATTCTTCTAATGCAACAAGCTCAACTTCAAGCCTACTGCTTGCGACATCTCCCCACAACAAGCTCGTCGCTTCACATGGTCCATTTTACAAAGCATAAATAAAATAAATTTTTACTACGAAATGTCTCTGACGTGAATTCTGTTTTTTAAATTCAAAAAAAACTGTTACAATAAAAAAATTTAATTGTAAATTAATGAAAGACAGAAAAACCAAACTGCTGACTAAATACTAGCTGAAGTTATTTGCGACGTGCATCAAAACCCTTGAAGTGCAACTGCAGCGATTGAAATTGTACAGCAGAAAGAACGATCATTGAACTGGTGGTTTTATTAATAGATGGAATTATGAACAAGAAAAAACATTTAATATAACTTAACTATTGTATTTCATCCTTTTCAACCGCAAGGTAAAGTATTTATTACAAAATTAAGCTTTACTGTAACAACAGGCGGCATTATAATAGATGAATAAGAACGCAATTAAAAAAAAATTCCAAGCGATTTTCTATTTTGTAAATTTATTGTTGTTATTTTTGTTATATTCGTTTGAAAAAAAGCGTGATAAAATGCTGTGAATAAATTTACCCCAATACGTGCAGCAACTAGGCGCGGCTCATAAAATACTAAAATGAAAATGTACATTTGTCATAGCAAGCCGACAGATGAATGATACGGAAGGTCGTCCATGTCCGGCATGAAAACGCCATTTTCATTACTCATTAAATTTACACGATCAGAGAACTTTAGCAATATTGCATGCATAATTATTGTTGGAAAAATGAATACTCATTTCATTGGGGGTTTTTGCATGTCTATTTTTATGCTGTTATACGTGAGAATGAGAACGTATGCAGTTTTTCAGAATGCTCTCTGGCCAAACCCGGACGCACCTAGCCTGTTTTTTTTATTCCATTGAGCAATAAATCTTGCAAAAAATTGAGTGAAGAAACGTTTTTTTTTCAACAAATTACACATTTAAATGATGTCATGCAACTATATATGTATATATAACAATTATAATTAGCAGCAATTAATTATAAATGTCCAAGCAAATAACAGATCCAGGATCTAACAGAAAGGATCGATAACGTTAAATTCTGAATGATAAGAATAGATGAATATACCCAGGTACAAATATTGTTATTATTATTAATATTTAAGAAATGCATGCTTTGAATCGTGACATCACCAATCTGACTGAGTAAGCTTTGCATGCACAAAAATAAATAAATAAAATTTCTGGAAAAAATTGAAAACAACAAATTGCATAAATTTTCAACTACTTGTTTTAGCAACTTAACAAACAGGGAAAATAAATAAATTTAATGCTATTTTTATTGTTTCATAATTTTAAAAAATAATGTTGTTGTAGTTTTCATTCACCGATCTGTATTTACATGTGACAGATTGAAATTTTTAAGAAAAATATTTGTTGAACGAAATGGAAATATTAATTGAAAATTGAATTTAACATGTATATTTAATTGGACACATTAGCTTATATGAAAAAAAACATTAAGCAGTGCTTCATTAAGATTTTCGACTGAAAAGAAGTAAGCTGCTATATTAGTGCAAGTTCTTGTCCATTTAAAGTGCCAGAAGAAAATATTTACGTTTTATTTCAGTTGATATAACTGATAAGTAAAAATGCATTCATTTTCTGATTATAAATAACTAATTTTGGAACAACTTTTACTAGCAAAAGAAGCAGGTTTTTATGTCATCACATTTTTGCTCTATTTTACAGTTGCAATTTTTTCCATTGTTTTACAATTAACACCCATCTGTGCTTGAACATAGTGGAACAATAGCTAATTGAAAGCTTGGAATTGAAAATCATGCATGAAATGCATTTAAAAAAATACTCATCACTTATCAATCAAAATTCTCACATGCTTCACACCATTTCAATTGTTCACAGGATCATAATAATAAATATGCAAATTTGCAATATTTTAATTGGAATACTAAATATTGGGGTATGATGTTGAAGTTGAAGAACTGAAACGACAAAAAAGAAAGATACTAATAATATTGGTGCTATAATATTGGACATGTGCACACACTTTTTGCATTTATTTGGCGCAGAAAAATTTTTCGAAATTGTTTATTCAAACGCAGCAATGGATCAAAATTTTCCATCATATCCAGATTAAAGTGTACTATGCTTTGATAGCGAAGAAGCAATTTTTCAATCAATCATCAACACAATAAACTATTCTAAATAAATAAACAAATACACAAGCAATCTTGTCCGAAATTAAAAAAGCCAGACAAGCGGCTTTCCAAAGATCATTATTGTGTTTAAATTTTAAATTACTTGCTTTTTCAACCTAAAATCCATTGAACTTTGCATTTTCGAGCTAAATTTTGTATACTGAAGCAAATTTTCTACAAAGAACAACAATTTTTTTAAGTGAACATTTTAAACCTGACATTTAGCACAAACAAAATGCATAAAATAATAAAAAGCACGCACAACATGTAAAAATATACGATTAGCTGCATCACATGTCATGTGTACTAATTGATTAAAATGCAAAAATCACAGGCAGGAAAAGAAAAAAGAAAACGAAAAGAATACACCAAATGACGAGCAAACTAATTCGCAGGTTGGCAAGATAATTTATATATATATATATATATATATATATATATAATTAAAATTGCTTTCATTCAGATTTAGCTTTCGACGTCCTTCGCTTGTGCACCATTCGGCAAACAAGTTGACCCAAAAATCCGCACGCTTGGTACGTATATTTTAGCACATACCAAATGATGCAGGTTAGCGCAAACAGGCAGGCTGAGAGGAAAGCAATCACATCGACCAAAAAGTATTGCAACAGATTCAGCTCATCGGCCCCAGATCTAGCGTGTGGCACCTGTAAATCTCATTCATTAACATATTCATTAACTTTCAGTGTGCGAAAGAAAGCCACCGTCTAGCTGGCAAATAAGAATTACTTTTACACAATTTATTAGCATTTACTAGCCAATTTTAAAGGCGTCAATTTGAAAAATCTTAATTGATCAATTAACCGACTGTATTCATAAAATAAACAAAAAAATGAAAGCATTACCTCTTGATGATGAAAAATGAACTCCACCCAAAATGTGGCAAGTTCCAATTCTGAATATGGAACATCGCGCAGCAAATTTTTGAAAGCCAACGCGTTATCTTTGTACCTGAATGTGAACAAAATCAATAAAATTTATTATACCAGGGGACAGAATTAAAAAGAGAGAATGGAAAAATTTACATTTTATCTTTAGTCAAACGATATATTTGGCCGGTGACTGATTCTTTAGTCAAGGATGATTTAGGAAGCATCAGACCGGCATTACGTGCTGTTATCCGTAAAACGTAATCGCGGTGTTCGCGGAACATTGGCACACCCAAAATTGGCACACCATGCCACATGCTTTCCAACAAACTGTTCAAACCACCGTGTGTAATGAAGCCACGACATTTCGGATGGCCTGAAATAGATTTCAAAAAAAAATATCTATAAAAATAATCATCAGAATCAACCAAAACCATAATCCATCACCAAGAAGATCTTGTTGAGGTACCCATGATGATGTCATCACGTTTGGCGAAAGATCTTTAATTGGTTTCCCGTCGTACTGCCACACAATTCGATGAGGGAGAACTCTGAAAGCGTCAACAAAGGTCCTCTAAATTGTATAAAAAATAAACCAAATAATCGAATGCAATGAATAAAAAGTTGAACACTGTCATTCACCAGTATTCGGTGTGGAGTGACATTCCATGGCACTGAAAATCCAGTAGTGAACAACAAAAACCCATTTTCATCGTCAGCTTGAGATACGAATTTTTCGAACAACTGAAGAAAAAATGAAATATGAAATTGAATAACTCTAACAAAACAAAGAAAAAATTCACATCAGGCAGAGGCTTTGGTAATCTGCAATGCAAACATCCGACGAACACCACCCGCGGCATGAAGGGCCGAGGGAAGTCGAAAAGTGCAGGCGTGTTGACAAAGTTCAAACTAGCGTTACGTTCGATGTAAAAAGCATCAGTTATATTTGGATAATGTTTTTGCAACACTGAATCAACCGATTTCAATACAATTCGATGGTGAATGAACAACGTTCTCAGGTATAATAAAAAATTGTGCGTCCGTTCTACAAAATTCATCACATCAGTATAATGGGTGCCCAAAACTGGAATATAAGACGGAGGACTGGGACTCTGATTGCTCCACGCAGTCTCTGTTCGCATCGTCGTCATTGACCAATAAATGAAAACAGATTTGCGTAAAGCAACCAACAACAAACCACACGGGGCGTACAGATCATCCACTATTACCAAATCAAAATCTCTTTTCACCAATTTCTGATAAATAAAATTTTCATGTTTCATTTATACTTGAAAACTACTTCTTAACACTTCTAAAATACATTCAATCTGATAAAAGCAGTTCAAACCACCACCTCCCTTCCCTAAAAACATATTCTTCAATATTGCAATATATTCAATTTCATTTGCTCGTCTGTTGTGCAATTTTGAACCTTTTATCCTTTCAATATTAACGATGCAACATAGTATTGAGAAGAGTGCTCAAATGAACACATCAAAATTAAATGATTACATTTGAACCTGCAAATCATTAAAGATTACTGTCACATGATTATTTTGCAAACAACCATAGACAAGAAATGAGTGATAAATTTGAAATTTTACAAATGCCGTTTATAAATTTATTTGTTTCGAAATAATTTTTTTCGGTGAATAAGTAATTTAAAAAGTACTTTAATAAATTGATATGTTTGTCAAACCCTCGAGAAAAAAAGAAGAATGCTTACTTCAAAATCACCTTTTCGTGTTTGCAACGCGACGTCACACATACGAGAGGTCATTGCCCAGTTGGCCGCCTTGCGAGCTGGCTCTGTAACGCGGTCACTCCAGAGCGCCTGGTAAATGGACGCATTGCTGTATAGGAGTAAATTTGTAATGTACGATTCTGGCACGTCGACAGACCAAGAAATATCTTCAATTCCCTTCGGTGTGATTAGATGGTCTTTTTTCAGATTTATACCCCAGAAAGTCACCTGGTGACCACGACTGACCAACTCTTCGGCCAAACGATGCATGATCATCTTGTGACTGGGATAAATTGACGACGGTACAAACAGCACTTTGCCGCCAATGCAGATATCGACAAGTATCAATTCAAACACCAACAAAAGCAAACACCTTCCACAACATTGCACATTTTCCAAAAATAACATCTTCTTTTGAAAATAAAATAAATCCTATAAAATTTCATATCAAAATTTCTCTATTACTCAAAAAAAATAACAATTCTAATTCCTATAATTGACAAATTTATAAATGCAAAGTTACAATTAAAATCTTTCCTGTTTCAAGAAAAGCCTAAAGCATTTTGAAGACGGAAATTGATAATGCGAAGTCTGATGATGATTAAATGCAAAACATCTAAACTGAAGATGATATCAGTATTTCCAAAGTCACCATATGTAGAGCAAACAAAGCACTGCAAACAATCATATACTATCGAATGTGACAAATTTTATCTAATCTGATAGAAGAGTAATGCTTCAAAGTGAATTAGTGTAAATCGAAAATGTTTCAACTTTTCCAATCAAGTCATCATTCAAACACTACTACTACAACTGAGATGCAAAATTTCACCATCAACGGAGAGAAAGTTAAACAACAACCTGGCCAATTAGGAACATTACTAAGCAATAATTTGAATTACAGAGATTATAGAAACAACATACCGTGCTGAAACAATATTAATCCAATGAAATATCAATCAATCAAAAAAGAAAAATATTGCACCATCATGAAAATTTTGTTACAACACATGTATTTACAAATGGCCAACTGAAAAGAAGCATCCGCTTTACACGGTGGAACTGTTCACAAAATTATAGACCAGAATTTTAACAATATTTACTAGTTAGCTGTTTGAAATGAAATTAACAATTCCTGTTTTTACAAGCGCAAAAATGTTATATGAACTCTAAACTTTCACACATTACTCTAAATGCCATTGACTTTTCCACACATGCAAAATATCCAATAAGACAATTACAATATTACCATAAAAAATATAAAATTATCCTATGATGTATAAAATGAAAGACATACCTAAACCAATGCACTGATGGAATGACTTGTTTTACATCAACTAACTGAAACTTTAAATCAAACAGCACGCAGACAATAAGAGTTCAAATATTACATTTTGGGGCATTAAGCTACATTTACAAACACGAAACATTTCTTATTTAAATCACAAAACTGTTTCATTCATAACGAAAACTGATAACGATTAGAACCCTAGCAATGTGAAATTTAATTACAGATCATTGATTCTGATTCGAATTAGAATTTAATGATGATGAGCAAAATCTTACAACCATCACAGCATTGAACATAATAAAAAGGTAAAATAACAGCGCCCTTGAAATAGATACATTTTGTAAAGGGTAGAAATTTTTCCTTGATCAAAATTATTTTTCCAAAAGATCTGTAATTTGTTGATAATTTTAACAATTTCAAAGCGACAACTAATCTTTCCACTGAAAACGGAAAACGTTTCAAAATTGTCACGGGAAAACAAATATGTTCAATGAAAACCACTTTAAGAACTGGCACGTTGATCTTTACACCAAGCGTCTCTAAATCTACATGAAAACCGATTAGAAAAATCAACCCATCGCAAACACTGTTGTGCAAATATTTGACAAATGCCAAAAACTCTGAATAATATGAGTTTCAAATTTTCAGATAAACTTTTCCACACAAAGAAAAAACCCTTTTCAAAAATGTGAACGACCCTGTGTGGTAAACTGCATGCGGACATGTGACAAGACTGGAAGTGTTTGTCTGCTCAAAATTTCAAAATCGCCTGCACATTTTCATCATACATTTTGAAACTTTTCAAAACTCCCAGTGAAATAAAAAAAAAAGAATTATAAGAAAAAAATTTATTTAAATTGTGAAAAGAATTTACACACCTGACAGGAGCAGAACTTGACCACTGCCCCAAGTGGAGAAATAAAATTAAAGAAATAAATAAACTAAAAGAAAACTAACTCGTCACCGGGACGAAAATAAAATATTGACGCAAAAATTGTTATAAAAAAGTAAACACTGACATTTTTACCGTATTTGCTCGCCGTAGCTTATACCTGCATTTCACAAGTTTTGCTATTAAACTTCTTTAATAAGTTTTGTCACAAGACAATGTTAAATTCCATATATCAGTGTAATAATTTATTATACGTCATTTTTTTATTTCGTTTTGCATAATTCATTTGGCTAAATTTATATATTTATCAATAAAAATTTTAATGTACTTGACAATCATTTTACTGTATAAATTAATGTTTTAATGAAATTTTGCACGCGGAAAGATTGTGTTCTTGTAACTTGTGAATGAAAGATCACTTTTATAGAGTTTTATGTTTTCCAAAATTGAAAAGCAATAACTTTAAAATAATTTAAAATGTGCTCAACGTGCTGCTTCTTCAAAGTTTAATAGCATTTTAATAGCAGAAGAAAAGAATACAAATACTAGGATAGTTGTCAATTAAAATAGTTTATTTTTGTATTTTAACTA
Source organism: Trichinella pseudospiralis (assembly GCA_001447645.1). NCBI lineage: Eukaryota > Metazoa > Nematoda > Enoplea > Trichinellida > Trichinellidae > Trichinella > Trichinella pseudospiralis. The sequence goes on along the minus strand of JYDV01000082.1, from coordinate 71,725 downwards.
GATGATGGTAAATATTGGCAAAATGCATAATTGAACATTTTAACAGCTTGAAGTCGATTTGATAAAAAAATATATAAATTTACATGTTTTATTTTTCAACTTTTCAGGCATAGCAAACGTAGGCGAAATGTGTTGCTTAGACAAACAGTAAAATATTGCAAGAAGCATAGTGCACTTTGATCTTGTATTCAGTTTGCAACTTTATGTAAATTTTTTTTACCATTAACCGTTTATCAAGATAGATGATAAGAAGCGCATTGAAATGATGGGTAAAATTGCAATAATCGCATTGCACATTTGAAACATTATTATTGATGTGTTGAATAGATGAATATAAATTGCACTGAAAGTCACGTGGGAGCATTGAAATTTCGAAACACTGCTCGAATATTTATTTATGCATTATGAAAGATTGTTTGCGAAGTTGAAATTGACAAATTTTATGTAATTGGTAAAATACGAAGAGCATTATTTTCATTTCCGTTTAACGTAACAAGTACAAATATTTTAAACTTATTTTTACAAAAGAAAAAAATAAGTGACATACTTGCAAGTTAATTTAAGGAACATTTAAAGTATGCCACATTTTTTGCAGTGGAGAGATGAAATCCTTGATTATTTGATGATCATGAACAATATTGTGCAAAATAATTATCCATGCGATCAAGAAAATCTATTTGGAAAAGAAATCATGATATGATTGAAATATTTCAATTTTCTGCAGCTTACAGCAGTCATGATGAACTTCATTCTGCGTTAATGATGTTCAATTTTTAATAATGTAGTTGAACTTCGACCCTGTTTTGCTGAGCTTTTTAATTGCTAGCTGACAACAGTTTATGAAATTGATTTATTTTTCAAATTTCAACATCGCTAATAGCATTTTATCAATTTACCACTTGCACGTGTTTGTAGATATTATCAGCTAATTGCGTTGCATATGTCGAATTATTTTCTCAAAACAAATCAAACATAACTTATTTGAAACAAAATGTAAATTATAAGCAATAAAATTAAACTGAAAAATAATAAAATTGGTTATTTGGATAAAGATCACAGAAAAAATTCAGGCAAAAAGTGGTAAAATAAAAAGTGGAAATGTTGCAGTCGCACTTTTCGTGTCAAAATTATTATTAAAGTAAATTTGACTGAATCTATAAAATTGTCAAGTAATAATGCAATTATGAAAACAGCGTGCACGAATTGATGGATGCAAGAAGAGTTTGGTTCAGCTAAGTTTAAAATCAAGAAAAAAAATAAAATTTAATAACAAAATCTGACAAATTATTGATCTTTGAAAAGACTGTTCAGCAAAATGATCCACGAATATATCGGGCGTCAAAATCATTTGTCGTGCATTCTGTAAGTTTTAAGTCGCTCTATACTGTAAGTGAAAACGAGAAGAAAAAACATTTCAATTATTTTCCATTAAATTTTGCCTTAAATCAGTTGAATTGTAAGAGTAAATTTGTTATCATTTCCAAATAAATAACCTCATCTTCAACCATAATTGCATAATAGTTTTGAAATTTGAATCATTCAAACTGATTCGACTGATACAAAAAAATATAATGAAGTTAAAAAATAAATATATTTGTTCTCTTTTTTTATATAAAATTATTAAAATTTTTAAAATATTTGTTTTTGATAATTTTAATTTTTGATCAAATTTTCATGTTGCCTACATTTCTTAATAGTTTGGGTAATTTTTGAAAATTTGAAAAGTCAGAGTAAAAAATTGAAAAACCGGTTTACAGTACGCCGACGACTACACGTTGGCCAGTTAACGTTCGTCTTTGTTTCAGTAACAGTACTATATTTTTACTTATTATTACGTAAGTTGTTGTTTTTTGTTAATATTAAAAATTTTTTTTGAAAATATATTGCTAATTTTGGATAAACAGTTGCACTTGTTCGAATGTTTGTGTCACAATTTGGATGTAGGATGTTTGGGACTTGGAAATTTGAATGTTGAAAATTTGAAAAGCTTTAGCTGTCGGGTCGAAGTTGACGTTGAGCATTCAGCGCCTGTTGTCTCGTGCGTTACACTTGACGTGATGCGTGACGATCAAGTATCATGAGAATATAAGCGCTTGTGATGCTTTTGCGGTCGTTGGCGGCCTCAGTGAGCTTTTATGCGCCTTTGGCTTCATCATGCTTGCATTCCAAATTGATTCGCAATATCTTGCCTCTACGTTTTCCAATTCGATCATTCAACGTTTTCGTCTTCACGCGGATTTCACATCCCGTTCGCTTCTCTTTTCCCATCATACTTGGTAGTAGTTGCTTTACAAATTTTCAACCAATTTCCCATTAAGCTTTGGGCGAAAATATTCAAATATCATTCTGTGAGCGCGTGAGATTATTTGAAATCACAAGTCTCTGTCTGATTGGTCAAAACAGTTTGAATGCGGGTTTTGAATTTGAAACGGGAGATGTGACATTGAAGAAAAAAGACGCTTGCCTGTCTGCTGTTATCTGTTCGCGCGTTGTCTGATGTTTAAATTTAAATTTAAATTTTATTAATTAATTCGCTTATTTTATAGAACTTTTTGTGCTGTTCAAGTTCCATTAGCAACAAATTGAGGATGTTCGCCACATTTTGTGCTAACAGTCTCGTCCATTTGTCGTTCTGAAACGACCACAGGTATGAAATTTGAATTTTATTTTATTTTATTTTAAATTTTACCAGATCAAACTGAATCATCATTGTTTGAACATTTTTCTTTGGTGTTGTTGAAAATGTTGTTAACGTTCATGTTATTATTGACGGGATCAAAAAACACACGCGTGTTGCTTGATGAAAAATAATGGCACTGCTGTTGTTTTACCGGCGTCATTTTATTCTCGAGGTGGTGCTTTTTCTGGTTCCGTGGTTCGCTTTTAATGTTAATTTTTTTTAAAGAATTCTTTTTAATTTGCCCTTAATGAATATGATTCATTTGCACCATTTTCCCATATTTGCAACGAACAACACGCGGCTGTCTCGTATGCTATATATCGGCTGCTTTCATGTTTTGCTGAAGCAGGTGACGTTGAACAGTTGATTTGGAAATTTCTTTCACGCACGTATGCTTTTTTTCGTTAAGAAATTACAAATATTTCACTTTAACAAATGAAAATTGATGGAAAAATCTTCCTTTAATCATTTGTGAAGCAAACCAATCATTTTATTTAGATGAAAAATGACCATATTTATATTTTCAAATTTCCTTCATCTATTGTCACATTATTATTATTATTGTTGTTGTTATTATGGAATCAATTTCAATTCAATTTTTGATTGACTACGTGTTGGAAAATAACAAATCAACATTGGTTATTTTTAAATTTTGATTAGTTTTATCTTACAGTGTGTATTTTTTTGTTAGTTTTGCAAATAATTCAATTAATTTATCCAATGCTTCAAAATTGTGCTTTTTTTTCTTCTGAATTTTGTTAAAATTACATTTTCAAGAAAAAACATTACTCTTTTTTGGAGAGCATTATTACAATATATATATATATATATATTTTTTGCTCAAATTTACACATTATGCTCATTTTAATATGTCACCGCTTAAGCACAAATGCAATATGCAATTTAGAAGAATGTCGGTTAGTGTTGTTTAGTCAGCATGTGTTTCAAAAGTCAAACCGACAAGTTTTGCAGATTGCTCCAAATTCCTAGCTCAACATCGATGTACATCATCGATGCAGTTGGCCAACAACGTTGTTCTAGTGGAAAATGGGTGAAGCTTGCTTGGGCATAGCTTCGCATCATTTTAATATGCCAAATGATGAATATTTTGTTTTGGTCATAAAATTAATTAGTCAACTCTGCTATGTGGAACAATTAATTCTACCCCCCAAAAGATATTTGTAATTTTCTTCAACTGCTTGACGTGGTGCTTCTTCCGCTTGCTCAATGTGCTTTGAGTTGAGAGTGTTTGTTCATTTTTCATTTCAATGCTGAATTGCAAAAATGCTTCTCTTGAGCTTTTTTGTCGTTGTCATTAATTTTGGAGGAAAATATTTTTTTGCTATCAATTCAGAAAAACCAATTATGCTTGTTTTTTTTCAAATGTTTCATTTTCGGCATACAACATTTCACATATTTTCAACTTGAAGCTATATTGAAAATCGTTATTTCTTTTTTATTTTTTTGCTTTTGGTTGTTTAATAATAAAATTAGTTTAATAAGGAAAGAAAATAATAATAATAATAATTTGTTGTTATTTTTTTGTGAATTTCCTTTCCAATGTTAATGTGCTGCTAATCAACTAATTAACAATTTGAGCAAAGTTTAGTCTTATTACAGAAGCGTTAATATTCTTGTCCGAATTTTGTTCAACTGGTTCTATATTTCAACCGTTTCCAACCAAATAACCAACCAATATTTAAGACAATCAACATCTGCCGGACAATGACTGCTTGTTTGAAATAGTGCTTTGCACAAAATTGTGGAAATTGCATTTGATGTTCAGGTTGCTCGGCTGGCTGGATGTTGCTTACTGATATAAAATGCAATGCTCACTGCATAGTTTCAACTTACGTCAGTCACTAATAGACGATTAATTTTGGTGAAATTGTTTCTACTATTATTTCAGGGAGATAAATATGTCTATTATATAAATATATTATATATATTAAATCCAATGATCAGATCAATGCATGCAACGATGATAATACCACAGATGTAGCAGAGTTATAGTTGGTGTATTATTTGATTTGATCAGATTTGATGCAAGCTGGAGTTAGCTAACGTTCAATGTGTTTCAATATTGATTTATTTATTATTTATATTTCTGTTGTTATTTTTTTATTAGAAATTATTTCAATTTTTATAGGCTTATCATTTGCTGCTGCACAGAAGTGTTCTATTGGTGGTGGTGGTGGTGGTGTGTTGACTTGCCGTTTTGGCATGTTGGTTATATGATCTTGAAGCGGCATCTCATGCTAGATGCTCTAACATTGTGAACGGTGACGCCATACCGCAGAATCCTTGTTGACCTGTTTGGGTTGACCGTTGCACCAGAATCTTACCCAGGCCACGCTTGCATCTCAAGTGCTGTTTGCGCTTTCTGTTTGGTCTGCTAAGATTTTCTCTGTACACCGCGGCATAGCTCGAGCACTTACTTTCAAGAGCCAGTAGAACAAATTGTTCACTACATTGCTGCCCCTGATCATCAGTGCCGGATAAAAATACCGCCGTATCTTCTCCATTCAATCACTCACATTTGCACACAAGGTAAGCAAATTTTTCTTCTGATTGATTGATCATACAACAAATCATTAAATCAGTGTAACACAACACATAAAACAACTTTTTTCTTCTATTGCAAAATGTCATATATTTCTTTTATTATTTTTTACTTTTCTCTCATTGCAAAACACAATTCAACTGGGTTAAAAGCAATATATTTGAGCAAACTAGCGTTGATTTATTAAAATATCATTAAACTAAATTGGATTAAATTAAAGGACAATTTCATGGACATTTAGAGCAGATTTAAGACTAAGTTTATTAGCTCTTCTTCACAATTATCATTAGTATTATTATCTGTAGCAAAAACGGTACCTGTAGCATTTGCAGTTGGTGTTAAATTGAAGCTGGTGAAAAAACGAAAAGTATAACAACATGCTTTGTCAGATAATCTTGTCAGCATTATGCATTTTTAAGCAGAGGAATAAAATTGAAAATTTGGCAAATTGTACGAAATGCACAACAAACACGTGACAGATTAGCTGTTTTTACTTTTTTTCTTTTCACTTTCGACAATACATTTGAAATATATTTTTTCTTTGGAGTTCCATTGAGTCGTCACATATGGCTTTCAGCAGTTTGTTTTCATCAGCTTCATCTTTGCATTCGGATCTCTTCCAAAAGTGATATTGTTTATTGTGAATTGGATATTTTTTTTTCTTCAAACTTCCTCTCTAAGCATATTTTTCTTTTGCAAATTGATGCATTGTTGCATACGTTGCAATTTTAGAAAAGCAATCTTCTCTCCATGTATATATATATATATATATATATATATATATATATTTATTTATTTATTTATTTATTTATTGTGGTTTTTTCAAACCTCATTGGTGAATAAAATGAAATTTATTTAAATTTTTCTACAAAAAAATAATCCATACAATCTGGACATGACACAGGGTTGGTTTGGTTTGTTAAGCTGATTTTGCGCATTTCTCTTTTGATTAGCTAATTTTTCGTGAAATTGAATAATTTTTCCTCGTTGCTATTCTCTCTGGTGAACGATTTTTGCCCAATCAACAATATGTCAGCTTTTTTGACAAATTAACCAAAGCATTGAGAGCTTCTTTTCCGCCTGGAGATTGCTCGAGATTTTCACTCCGTCTACGTCAACTGTTAATTCCAGACTTGCGTGTGCCACCATAATTGAATAACGTATATTCTGACAAATTTACGCTCTTGCGCATTTCTGTTGTTTTTCCTTCATTATTGCGTTTTTTGTTTTCAGCCTTTTTACAATTTTAATAATTCATCTTTGTGTTGCAAATTTTCCCTCGATGCAATGCATGCATGCTTGGCAATTTATGAATATTTGTTTCACTTCAAACGTTGGTTTGTATTTTTTTTGATTTCAAAATTTTCAAAATGCAACTTCAGCCCTCCCCCTTTCCCAAATCCGGAGCAAGTGTGAAGTGAATGTGCAAATAATTGAGCCATTAAACGAATCTCATTTCTTCTTGTCATAAATATTTCAATGATTCATAAAGCAATTATGCCAACTTTGTTTCATTTGCTAATTTTGTCGTTGGAAATTTAGGAAATTTTTGATTTCAATTTTTGATAAGCCAACTGGATCATTTAAAAGAGGAAAACATTTTTCAACAACATTCTTAATTTAAATTGGAAAGCAATTTATATTGTCACACCTGACTATATTATGTATATATACATATATAGTTGTGTGTGTATTGAATTATTATTTTGTGGATTTTTGAAACTTTATCACTTTTGCTCAACAACTGTTGCATGTCCTTTATTATTTATTAATTTATTTATAAACATTTCAAAATTTCTGAATGAGACATTTTTTCGGTCTAATTAGTCATAATTAGTCATTCTTGTAATATAGTCAAGGTCACATCAAGATTATCTTCTTCTTTAAATTGAATATTCTTTGGAAGCTGATTAATAAAAGGCGATTGTTCATCGTAAATTTGCAATTTTGCATTTGATTTTAAAAATTGCAAATAAAAAATGGAGAATATAAAATCAACTTTATTACCATTTTGCTATTGGAATATATTGGTTTTACATTTTTTTTTCAATAAGCTGATTGATGTTCAAATGCTAATTTCATATGCTCATTCATGATAGACAAGAATGAGAAAAGTTTTCATTTTGCAAGATTATATTTCATTTGTTCAGTTGTTTCTGTACATCTTTACACATTCAGATTCAGTTATTTGATTAGCGAATTTATTTTTTGCATCACAGTTTGGATTCATTTCACATGGTCAGTTGAAGTAGCTTATTTGTGTTTGCTTGTATTTTTGGTAATTCAACAATTTTGGATATTTGTTCAACTATTGATTAATTGAATAAAATGTGTGTATCTAATTACATACAATGAAGAAATGAATGAGGATTATTTGATTGTGGCTCAAGGCCAGAATTGTAGTATTGCATGGGTTCTGGTTTTTGGCGCTTGTCATTTTGTTTGACAGTGCGATTTTTGGTAGTTGACTGTGATGATGATGGTGGTGATGAGATGACATTGGTGTGCAAAAAGCTTGTTCAACTTTAGAATCATTTCCACAATTGTAACCGATTGACATCACGCAACTGCAACTGCAACTGCAACTACGTATACCATGGCGACCTACGTATACGTGGTTGGCATTTCAAAGTATGCACTGTTTTTGTCACACTAACCCGTTATTTAAAATTGAGCAACAATATGCAATGCAACACGACAACAACATACACTGCTTCCTGTTTGTTCACTGTGATCCTGGTTTGAAAGTTTGAAATTTTTGTTTTATTAATTCTTAATTACTTCCATTCATATATTGTCTACTTTGCTTGCATTTACAATTTCAATCTACTGCTATTGTTCTCTATTTTTGAACATTGGTAATATGTCTCTATCATTGCATCGTTTGGATATTGATCATTTGTCCAACGTTGATTGTGCCATTCTTCAGAGATCAGGTAATGAACAGAACGACGACTTAAACAATTCAAAGGATTACCTTTTTTAATTTGAACATTATATACTTTGACAAATTATTCTGCAATATTCTAGTCGATGGCTTACATGAGATGATACGTGGTAAATTGATTTGCTGTTTTCTAACTTTAGCAATTGTAAAATTATTCATATCAAAAATAATTATGTAATTTAATTTTTGCTATATGCAAATCTGATATCTTATATGATGCGTATATTGCATAGTTGGAATACAAGTATTTGATACATTTTTGAAATATTTATTATGGTAGTTGTTATGAAGTGAATTTTTGTGGATGTAAATTTTTTATTTAATTCAGTGAAAGTGCAACAGTGTTGTTGTTGTTGTATATTGCTTAAAAAGGAAAAATTGTTTTTTCAACTGATTGCTCTTTATGATAAAGCAACTTTAAAATGATGGAACAATGATGATAATGCATGGTGAAACCTGTTCGTTTTGATTAAACGTTGCGCATTCCAGGCCATTGAGACCAATTTAGCAGCTATGGAAATGCAATCAGACTAGACAGCGCTTTTTCAAGGATGCATCTTCGCCAATGCAGAGAGAAAGAGAGAGAGAGAGAGACGTTTGATATTGCGCAATTTGCAAATGCAAATGCAAACTGTTGCAGCTTTTCTTGCTTACTTTAAAATTTTTAATACTTTTTTCCACGCTGTTCTGTGAACAACATTAAACTGAAATGTACAATATAAAAGTTTCTCAAAAATGAGCATAACTGAAAAAGCATTTTTAAATTACACTTTTCCTATATGAAGCCAAAACATCAAACACTGTTGTAGTTTCTTAGAAAAATTTTCAAATCTATATATATGCTTTTATTTTTAAAAAATGTAACAAGATTCAGTGATTTTTTTTTGGTTGCTAGATAATTTTGCACTTCTTGGACACGTTTATCAAATTTGAGCAGCAGTAAGTGTTTGGTAACATTTAACAGTTTTCTTCTATTTTTTCATTTCCATCGTTTACGTAAGCAGTAGACAACAGTGTGAGAATAATTTCCCACAGACTTTAGTTTATTTGAAAAATTATCATTAGCATACATAAAATAATAAATTATCATATTAATGAAATGGTTTATTTCTGTAAAATATTTTTTTTCCAGTAAATATATTTATTTATAATATAGCATGTTTTCTTTGGAAAAGGCAAATATGTTTCTTGTAATACTATTTTCATTCATTCATATGCATCATTAATTAATTTGTCAAATATCCTACAGCATCTTTCTTGGAGTCAATTATACGGCGGCGGAGATCGCTATCGTTCACTGTTGCATTCCTATCTTATCCATTTCTACTTCAGGCATATTGAAATCATCGCGTCTTTGCATTATCTATAAATTCAATATGACATTGCGTTGATTTTCATAAAGTCAAATCAATGCTTGACAGTTTAACTGGCCTTGTTTGATTAGGAAGACCAGAACACACCTAATTCCAGCGTTAGCTGCTCATCATTGACTTTTCTCTTTCTCAATTCACAGCCACTGCTGCTTTGTTCAGCAAATTGGGAAGTGGAGAAAAAAATTCCTTTTTTTAACTTGCAATTTTTGATCAGTGCATTATTATGCACATATATATATATATATGTATGTATTACTGGAAAAATTGAAAAAATATATTCAAATAGTTTGTTGTTGTAAAATAAAGCATTTTTTAGAATTAACTGCAATGAGCACTGAACGTGAACTGGCGTCGTCGTTGCCGATCAGCTCTGAAGCAGTAGGAAGTGATCCAGCTAGTGAATACAGTGCCATTAGCAGCAGCATGGATACATCAGCTGGAGATATGGATTCAGAACTAATGGACAGCTTGGTGCGCGATGTCCGAAGACTTTCTGAAACGCTGACTGAACTAGGAATAGCCCTAGAACAGCCAACTGGATTATGTGCAGAAGATTCAGCAACTGATGCTGACAATAACAGCAAAGAAGGTAATTGAATTGATTGTTTTATGGTGATATGTTTCTTCAGTTGAAACAGGGAATATAAATAATCAAAAATGCTGAATTTCAATCTGCATTCTTTTACAAAACATCCAGACCAAAATTTCTGCTCTAACTGTGCATATTTTGGTCAAGTGGAGTTTAAGGGATGATGCGCTTAATAATCTATAGTCATTTGCAAAATATAGTCATCCACTTTAACAGTAATTTCAATATACAGGCTGCTTGTTTGAAGATAATTTCTCATTAGAAAAAAGTGCTGTTTCAGAATAGCTGGAAAATGTTGAGCGCAATAATGAAGTTAATTGTCTTTAGATAATATTTTATTAATCAACTGCAATTATTTATTCTACATATACTGTTCATATTGTTTATAATTTATAAAATCAACGTTGTAAATTAAATTAAATTTCTTCAGTAATAAGTAAAAAATTGCTAATTCACACAGTTAACAAAAAATTTTAAACTAATCTTTTTGTTATTTTATGCAAAGTTTAGCATGCGTTATGGAATTCACGAAAATATACTTATAAAATAAATATACAAATTGAACAATGTGAGCATTGTTCTTTAAAATTTGTACCAAATACCGATTGCTTCTTGCGTTCAAGTAATGCTCATAAAGCATCATTTACATCAGTGGTCAGTGTATAGCATCTGGGCTATTCCCACAGTAAATATTTTTTTACATGTGAAAGTTGGAGAAAGCATGTTCATTTTTTCTAGAAAAGCAGTGCGAATTTTGTGCTCTTTGTGTTACGATCAATGAATGACAATTACACACAGTATGAATTTTGTATTGTTCGCAAATGTTGTTTTATTCAAGTTTCAAAAAATGAATGAATCTTTTTTCCACTTACAGTTTTTTCTGATAATCAGGTATATTTGGACATTTGTTTTAAAAACATCAATTAAAAAAATGGTTAAATCATTGATCAGAAAAGCATTGCATGATTATTATTTTTTATTTTAATATCTAGCATTTGTGCTTTCATGAAGACAATATTTATAGTTCTTTTTCTTTTTTTTTTAAATAATATCTACTAAAGTAGGGATAATTTTAGCTTATTTTTCTCTTTTAAATTTACCCTGATCATTTTGACGGAAAATGATTCTGCTCATGAATATAAATAGAAATAGGTGCAGTCGGACTTCTTAGTAAACTATTTTTTTGCTGCTTTTGTTCCACCAAATGGGAACCTGTTTCTCTTTGATAGCAAATAAAATGGAATTTATTAGTGACTTGAATGATCGCGCTCAGAAATTGGGACGTCCATTCACTTTGCAGGCATCTTCACAGTAAGCTTCTAAGAACTGCAAAGTGGAAATTTGTACATGCTTGATTGGTGAAAGCATGCACAAATTTTTTCCCATTGTACTAAAATTCATTCATAAATGAAACACAGGTGCTGTTATGAATCTTTTATATTTGTCAAGAGTGCTTGCAAACAGCATGGATGTAATTTAAAAAAAAATATTATTTCCAATTTAGCTTTAAATGTTAAAAATTGATACTCTCGATTTGTTTTGTTTTGTTTTGTTTTCCTTGAAGATTCATAAGTATTATTAAAATGACGGTGAGTAATGTTGAAATAAATTTTCATATTATTCCAACAATCGGTAGATGTGAATGAAATTTTATTTTTCATTTTCAAATGATTAGAAAGCTTCTTAGTGTGGATATGCACAAAATGTTTTACTTGAACAGATTTTGCATCATAGCATTTCTTTGAAGTCATTGATTTTTGTTTTGTTGGTTTTTTTTTTGTAAGCGGATGATCATTTCAAAGTCTGGCATGCATAAAGCACTTGTTAAGTTCAGTCGACATGAGGAAGTATTAATTGTGCATTCATCAGGGGACGGGCATGTGTTTAAAACTTGGTGGTGCCATAGATTTGGCATTGTGTTTGAATTTTCAACTATATCATGCTTTTCTTTTAACATTTTGTCATTGAAAATATGCGGCTTAAATTGATTAGAACATCATTATCATGCGTGTATTATTAATGTTTCGGTTTGACATGTTAAATTACTCATTTATTTTTTTTGACAGATTTCAACGATTTTTTCACTTTACTGACAGATTTGTATTAAATAAATGCAGTTTTAAGCTATAATAATAATAATTTGTAACGTATTCTTCTATTTAAGAGAAATATCAAAAATTAATAACACAGTAATGTTTGTTATTTTTTTTAGATGAAAAGTTCATTTTAGAATAATAATAATATTTGAATTTATATTTTGGATAGCGTATATGTATTCAAATTTGCCTGATTTTAATAATACATTATTAAATTGAACTTTATTAACCATTGTTCATATTTCAGTTAATAGAACAATCTTAGCAAAATTGGTTATAATTTGTTCAGCGTAACACAAATTGCTTATAAAGCATGCAATTTTTTGATGCTTGTTTGTGTGAATTTGTTTTTTTTTCTTTTATCATTTCATTGCAGTAGTGTGTTGCTGATTGAAGGAAGCTTTTCGAAAGTGCTAGTGCAAGTTTAGGGTTGCTTTTCTTCTCTTTTTCTCAATTTAAGCAAAACAGAAAGAACTTATTTAAGCCTTTTCAAAGACCACCAATGATTGCATATGAGAACTTTATTATGGTTATTATAATAATTTTCTTTTTGTTTGTTGAAAATCATAAAATCAACATCAGATACAACAATTATCCTTTAAGTTGTTAAATTATAGAAGAAGTATTTTCTCTTTCAATTTCTCTTTATTATTTCTTTCCTTGAACTGCGAAATTAAAACTTTACGATATTGCAGTTTAAAAGTAAAATTACACTTGCAAAATTAGCGACTGTTCGTTCACAAACCAGAACGTCATTTGCGGCTGCATTTGCGTTTTTATTATTCACCAGCAAACTGTGCGTTGTCTGGTTTTGTTTTTTTATTATTATTTTTATATCCAACAAAGCTTTGACGTAAAAAATGTGCAAACACTGATAGACGGTTGTATATTAAGCTTTCGTGAAACGGTATCCAACGAGTTTCTAAGCTCAACTCTTGCCAACTTGCATATCTGTCTTTGTTTGTCTGTTGTGTTCTTGAAATTTTGTTGCAGCCTTGATGTGGAATAGTATTGTGAAATTTGTTGAATAATTGGAAGTGTACATGCAGAAGAATGTGAGAAGATGGAAAACGGTTTTTTTTTTTATTGCCAACGTCTTTGGAATGTTGTGACCAATTTCCGCTTTTAATATTTATTTTTCTATCTGACATTCATTCCACTTTCACATTTATCTGTTCAGTATTGTCAGGTTAAAATTTGCAGTTGCTTTTTTATAGTTTGTCAAAATTGTAAAAATACCAAATGGTCTCATTGAACGTGATGCACGTTCCAAGTGGGCGATACTAGCGAGATGTTTGTTGTACGTCTATATTACTGGCAAACCGACTTGTTAAAATTTTCAAAGTTTAGCCACATTTTCACATTCATAATCAATTTTTATTATGCATGTTCATGTTCAGTTGGCAATTTCAATTCTGATCGATTGAATGATATAAACAGTTAATAATAGTTATTATTTATTAGCTGCCATGTAATGCTTGCATTTGCAAACTTAATCATCTATCTGTCTAGGGATGAATATCAGTCTTTGTTTTTTTTTGTTAACATTATTATTATTCATGCTTCTTTTTGTCTGCAATAGTTTTTTTTTCTTCATCTATTTTGAATTTTATTTCAATTTTTGATATTATTCATTGTTTGCGCAGAAGTGATTCATTGTCAGATTTTCCAATTCCCAGTGAGCTAGCTTAATATGATCGTTTCACATTTTTGAAACAGCTTCCTTCAGTTCATTCCCACCCTCTGCCCTTTTCTTTTCCGTGTCACCCTGATGAAATGCTAATAAATCTTACACTTAGCTTTTCATTCTGATGGCAACTTCAAGAAACGGTTATTAAGAAACTGTTTGCTTTTATTTATTTCCACGAAAATGCTTTTCAACTGCAAGTGTTGAACAACATTTGCTCATGTTGAGATGTGGATCATTCAATTATTCGTTTTACGAATTTTCCCAAATGCGCAAGTTACAACGCGCCTACTCTATTATTAGCTTTTGTTTTGTAAAGAAAAATCTGCTTAACTTATTATAAATTCTTATTCACTGTATGTGTACTTTGATCATTGTTCTTATATCCATGGCATGCTTCAAAATTATTCTTCACTGATTGATGAAGATCTTCACTGGATGAGAAAATTCCACAAAGCAATAATATTCCATTGTTTTATAAGGCAATTTCCCATCGTGAATTTCATTGTTCATTTTTGTTAAATTTTTGCTTGCTTTTCATGTCACATGAAATCACGTTATACAAACAAAAGTCACAAGTTCTTTTTACAACATTGACAATACAGCAGTGATTGAACACTGCTGATTCCAATATGGATGGATATGCTCAATTTTTCTGAAAGCATTGCTATTTTTCTATTTTTGTAAAAGTCGCTTACTTTTATATTTACTTGATTTCACATTTTTGCGCGATCTTCTTTGTCAATATTAGTCGATTTTTTAATATTATAATATTTTAGATTTGAATACAAATTGGTCAGTAAATGTGCATCAGCGTCTTTGTGACGTACTGCAGTTGATCAAAGAGGCGATTATCCGGTACCGCTTTCTCCAGAGCAACGACATTTTTGAATATCTCGGTTCTCTTGTGGACGTGATCAAAGGTATGAATAGCACGGATAAATTGTGCACCAATAGTGCCTTTCTTGTTCTTGCTTCCCAAATTGCTTCTGATTAGCATTTTATTGCGTCTGGACGGTTGCATCCAGTCGCGTGGTGATTATTATTTTGAAGCATCCCTTCTGCGTTCAGTATTCTCTTCTGCTTTTCATTATTTACAAGGACAAGTTTTGCGAATCAAGCAAACATGTTTCCGGCAGTTTTGAGAATTTGTTCTCTTTATTTTGAACAGGTTTGAATTTTTATGAAGAATCACCGAAAAATAGCGAGGCGCTAAAAAACGCCCGCGCTACTCTGGAAAGCTTGCAAATTGCTGTTGCTGAATGGTAAGCGCAAAAAATTATCCTTTTTTGTTTCTTTTTTTTTAAAAAATAATCTCTTCCATATTTCATTTATATATTTTTTATTTATCATTTAGCGTCGGAGAATATCTGACATGGGAAATGACTCAATATGAAAGTTCATTAAACAAAATGTCTTGGGTATGTTAATTTTATTCCACTTATTATTTTTGTTTTTTTAGCTACTGCATTTACACAACAATTCTTTGTTTTTTTTTTTAATTGAGCTTAATTATACTTTTTTTCAATTATTAATAACGTTGAATTATGAAAGAGTGTTATGTGCAGGCACATGACAAAAAAAACAACTTTGTTCACTGGCATCTTTTTGAAATTTTCAAAATCCCTAAACACAACTGTCGATGACAACGGATATCTGACTTTTACTTTTGTTTCATCTTTTCAATGAATTCCACTAGTCAGTATTTAAACTTTTGATATGAAGTTTAATATTTCTTGTAAATTTGCATAAATTTTAAGTGAATTTTTGATAAAAGCACATCTTTGTCCAGTTATTATGAATAGAATTCAATCAATTTACAGTTTGTTGTAGTTATTTATGACTTGGTTTATTATTGAAAAGCAAATTGATTTTAACTGTTTGCTGTAATTGTGTGGTATTCTTTATGTAAATAGCAAAACTGCGAGCGAGCTCATAATGTGCGCATCGACAAGCATTTACATACGCAAATTTTTTTTAACTTTTCGAAACATTATGCTTCATCTGTGAGCAAATTGTTTGACGTTTAGCAGTGCGGGAAAAAATACTGAAATATTGAAAATTTTACGCCAGTGGCATGATGAAAATTCAAAAATGTTTGCTTTCTATGAGAGATATAAAAATTTAACTTTCGCAAATGTTAACAATGCAAAGTAGACGACAACTTGAATCAGAATATCAAGTATCATGAATAAATACAAATTGCTTTGTTTGACGTGTTGATGTATTTCTTTCATTCGATTTATCTGTCATTTAATTTAATCGTATGAAAAGTATTAAAATTAATATTGTTACATTTAAATGTTGGCATTTGATTTGTTTTGAAAAAGCTTACAAGTGTAGATTTTGTGAAATTGTTAATTTTTAGTCAGCAGAAGATGTGTCATCGTTGATGATGCAAAATGGAGATCCTCCTGTGGCAAAACGGAGACAGAAAAAAGAATTGCGAAAGCAACTGAGCGTTGGCTCTGAGGTTTCGACAAAAGCGTTGTCTTTGCCAGGTGATTATTATTGTTCTATTCAATGAATATTGCATAATTTTAAAATTGGAAAAAAATTGTATCATAAATTCTAGAAAAGCATGTGGAATCTGAAGATGAAATTTTGGACGGACTTGAAGATGGAGTCGAAATTGCGCTATCCAGAGCACGTGCCTGGTCCAACTACTGCAAAGAATTGCTTGCATTTATTCAAAGGCGAATCAACTTGGACAGCGAACACGCCCGAGCTGTGCAAAAGCTCAATGCTAATGCCCGTTTTGCCATTACAGTCGAAGTTTGTCGACCCGGAATTAAATTGTAATTTATATTGAAAATTTTCTAATTAAATATTTCTTTTAGCATTTCTTACCACTCAAAGAGGTTTATTTGAATAATTTCAAAATTGAAAACGACTTCTTTGAAAATTGCCTAGACACGATGAAACGGTTGTATGAATATAAATTTATAAAGCCTCTTGAGGCGAGAAAAGTTGAAATTGACTGCAAAAGGAAAGATTTGAAACATACTTGGGAAAAAATTGTAAAAGAAGTGGTAAGCAGGAATATTTGATTTTTGAACATTTATTCAAAGTTAACAGTTTATTGTTCTTCATTTTTAGGAAACTGTAACAATTGAATTGAAGAAGGCACGTCATAACGTTGTAATTCGAGAAAGCAATTACAAGAAAGCTAAAGAGAGCACGGCAAAGTCAGAAAAAATGAAAGTCGACTCCCAGAAATTAGAGCGTCGTCGAAAGCTGCAAGAAGACGCCTTAATGAGGGTTTATTGTTGGAAATGTATTATGAAGTTGCTTTTTGCTCATAGCAAAGTTTTCTCAATTTAGAGAGAACAAGCATCGCATGATTATTGGTCACTAGAGCAAAGGCTTGAAGAGAAGTATCAAGAAATGGCAAAAACTAAAGTATTTCAAATTGCTGCTCTATTCTTGCTCTTGTTAATATGCAACAACGCTTAATTAAGACAACTGTATTACGCGAAGTTCGAGAACTGATTTATCAATGCGATCAAACTACAAAAGCATGTACAGTAGCTTATTTTCAAGCTTGCTCTGGCTTATGGGCATTATTGCCGATGCAGTACCAATCGTTGGCCGATACATCACGTCAATACATACCAGGAACACTTTACAAGCAGTTTGTGCACAACTTGAACAACTTTGCATCAGAGGAAAATATAACTGGTCCCGGCGAGTATGATTGTTGTAGATTTTTATTTTTAAAATGCACATGTGAAAAATTTATCAAAATTCAGATGTTTTTTTTTCAAATTATAATTATGTTTAACTTTTGAAATATTTTAATTTATTTATTAGAAAAAATAAAGTGGTCAGCGAAGGTGATTTGCCAGTTATTCAACTCAACGGTGATCCGATCAATTCTGCCGCCAGTCCATCGCAACGTTCCTCTATGCCTCCATCTTCTTCTCCCAGTGCGGCTACAAGCGTGTCAACATGCTGCTACAGCAGCGACGATGTCTCGTCTTCGCATCGTATAGCTGCACTGAAACCACTGCGAAGTTTGATAATTTTTTTTTTTTTTTGATGTCATAATTTTTTAATTTTTATGAATTATACATTGTTTTAATGCTATCAGATAAGGCGAAAATATTTAATCGTCCATCGCTTTTGTCTGACGCGGCTTTGTCTCACCGGCTTCAAAGAACAAGAGCACCGACCAAATGTTGCCATTGTGATGCGTACACGTTTTTTCAAACAGTTCAATGCACTGAGGTAAATTGAAATCCGTTCACTTTATTGCCATATAAAATTGTAGAGCTAGCTTGTGTCTGCGTTCAGTGTAATATTTTTGTTGGAATTGTTTTAATAATTATTCAAAAATTTGCTTTTTTAAAAAAATACTTTTCATAAATGCAATGAAACTTTTATCGTTGTGTAACAGTGCGGGTTGACGTGGCATAAGACATGTCTTGGTAATTTGGATGTGCATTGTCAATTGGCCAAACAGCTCAATATTAATCGACGTCGTATGCGAATATTTGGTGTTCCACTGCAGAAACACTTGGAAGACAATCAAATATCCGTTCCGTTTGTTTTGAAGACTTGTATTGAAGAATTGGAAACACGAGGACTTGACGTTAAAGTGAAATATAGATATGTGACAGTTCAACAATTGCTAATTTAATTGATTTTCTTTTTCATCAGGGCTTATATCGTGTCTGCGGAGTGAAGTCAAACATTGAACAGATTTGTGAAAAATTTGAACGTCAAAAGGTGGAATTGTCCACGGTGCTTCCTACTAATATTGCATCGATTATTAAGCTCTACCTTCGTCAACTTCCGGAACCGTTGCTAACGCATGAACTTTATCACAGTTTTGTCGAATTGGCCAACAAATATCCGGAAATGAAATCTACTGAACAATTGAGCATCAGTTTGAACATAATTACTGATTTGAAACGAATATGCAACATGCTTCCGTCTGCTAATTACAGAACATTGAAACTGCTTTGCTTGCATCTGAATCGGTAATGCTTTATTATTATTAGCGGATGATTGCTTTTTTTTTCTTTTATTAGATTTTGTTTGATTTAGCGTTTCATGGTTTGAAATGGAAAATCAAATGTCGCCAACTAATCTTGGAATAGTCTTTGGCCCAAGTTTACTGTGGATAGATGAAGGATTGTCTGGGACATCTTTGAAAAGTTTGCTGGATGCTCCTTTGCAAACGCGAGTTGCTGAACTATTAATAAAATACGCTTACGTAAGTTCATGTAATTATTCATGTATTCATAAATTCATGTAAGAATTTCTTTTGAAAGATATAAAAGTGAAAAAATAAGTTTTTGGTTTTCAAAATTTCGTTAATTTGCAATTTTTTATTTGTTATTCTGGCATTTTTTTTAAAAAATATTAAACGACATAAGTGTGATGAATAAGTTTAAGCTAGTAGGATGGTCTAGAATGAAAGTTTCACTCAGGTAACAGTGTGTGGAATTTAGAATTGAGAAAAAAAAAAGCATTAAATTGTGCAAACGATTCAATTTAAGGAAATATTTGACGAGGACGCTACGGAAGATATGAAACGTTTGTGCGTTAAGAGAAGATGCAAGGAATTGGCAGAATGTGATGAAGGTAAGGAACTCGGATATTTTGTATTGCCTTCTGAATAAGTAAGGCTTTTGCTTAGCAAACACCACAGCACTGACCAAATGGCCCGCACACAGTAGAAACGAAATTAAAAACTGCACTTTGTAATTACACAAATCAGAATTTTATTATATATTCAAAAAAAAAAAAAAATTTTTTTCATATTCAGCGGATCGGCGTCAAGTGAAATCTATGGTACCAAGTACGTCGAAAACCGCCGAAATAGATCCTGCTCTAGTTGAGAAAGGTCGCCATTCAACCACTCCAGATTTGCTTAGAGAAACTAAATTGGTAGAGTAGTATTGCAATTTGGAAGGGTGCCGATGAATATAATTTGCCAATTTTGCTTCATGACTATTTTTAGAGCCGCGCAAAGAGTTTGCAAAGCTCTCTTGGAATTATCACTTCAGTAGGTGAGTTGAGAACATTGTTCAAACAAGCTTATCAATTTGTTTTCGTATTATGCTAAATTCAGACGTTGTTCAGATAAAGCGATCATTGTGATTGATTATTGCTCTGCGCGTTCAGCGTGTAATAAAATCATCATTTTAGATTTTACGGATGCCAGCAAAGCGGACTCCATGCAAAATTCTTTGTCCAGTCTCACTAAAACGGACTTTAATGTTGAATAAGCGTATAATTTGGCATTTAAACTAGAATTCTATACCACAGTTCATACTGATCTTGCATCTCTACAATTTCAGCTACGGTACGTTTATTTATTGTTATGTATATTTATTTATTTATTTATTTATTTATTCTGCTTCTCTGTCCTCTGTTTCAACAGTGTGTTTGTTGGTGCGGTAAAATTGCTTCTGAGATTTTTCCTTTTTTTTTACAAAAAATGTTCTGTCTATCCAATGTATTGAACGATACTCGTTCAGTCTGTATTAAGCAAACATTGCTGCCTAGAAATTACGCTAATAACAACAAATGAGCGGTGCGAACTAATATGCAAAATTTGTTCCACCTAATTTGTTGCAGCATACGATATTTTTCGATTGCTTAATTTTACTTAATGTTCTATTGATATACATATACATTCTTGCATTTCATTGGTTTTTCACATTCTTATATAATGTTACATCCATTTTTCAAATTTACTTTGCATATAAACGAACGTGTAACATTTGATTTTATCTTTCACATTGGAACTGCATTGTGAAACAACTCAACTTACTAATAATACTGCTACTTTAATAAAAATGTGTTCATCGAATTTTGTATTTAAGTATGCGTAAAACAAATTGGTTAATAAGCGATGTTTCCATTAGAATTTTTAAAATGGAATGAAATAGCTTCTCATTTACAGCACTCTATGCTCAGCTTATTATTCTTCTGTTCAGAAGCTGAAAACAAATATGGCTTAATAACACTGAGATTTTAAAAGGAAGTTAATTGCTAAAGAAAAAGCACAACAACACATACAATATAATTAAAGGTTCCAATATGATAGTGTAGTGTGGTGATGGTGAACAGATTGTCTTATCCTTTATAGAACTTGTGTGTGTTCTGCAAGTCGGTTTACATTTAAATGAATGCGATTAGATAGTCTTTTTTGAGCACGTTTCATGCGCTGATGTCGCTTGACACTGATAAGTATAACAATCAAAATTGTAACCACTACAACTGTCGCAGTAATTCCAACTGTGAGAACTGTTCGGTCTTCTTCCTTTTCTTGAACTTTACAATGAAGTTCATCACTGTTATCTCCTTCACCACAATCTATTAAATCGTTGCATCGTACTTTAGAGGAAATGCAATATTTGCTGAAGTTGCATCGAAACAAGTCTGGACTGTTGCATTTTTCATCTGAAAATGATAGTATACTGCGATTTAATTATAATTCACGTTTTATTTTAAAAAATATTTTACCCATAGTGAACTCTGTCCAAGAAAAATTAAAACCGCTGAGACCATTTACTTTCTCTGGATGGGTCAAGAAACTGAAGCGACAAAAATCCATTATTGAGGCAAATTGAAAACGGCATCGCAGAATCAAACAATACCTTATGTGCATAATATTCTTAGCAGAAATGAACTGCCTTATGCCTGGTACAACTTTTTCTCCGCAAAATTCTTTCGAATATTCTGATGAGTCGTTTTTGATCCGAATGACTGCTGATCGGCAGTTGCCTTTTTTTACAGAACAATGTAAAATAACATCAACAAATATTTAGCTGTTTGTT
Organism: Trichinella pseudospiralis; assembly: GCA_001447645.1. NCBI lineage: Eukaryota > Metazoa > Nematoda > Enoplea > Trichinellida > Trichinellidae > Trichinella > Trichinella pseudospiralis. Next base: position 49,994 of record JYDV01000082.1, on the reverse strand, counting down.
TTAAAGAAAACTCACTGCTTTTCCCATCATCACCCATCATGCCTTCAACATTAAGCACGACTGGCTGAAGTAGAATGCGGTAGCCGATTCGAACTCGAATTTCCCAGTGACAAACCATATCTTTGACATAGCGCTGAGGAAAATTAGGGGTGACAATGGTACCAGATATAGAACCAACAATTCTTGCAGCACAATTACCTAAAAATATTTCCAACTATTATTTACGTTCTCTTGATTGATTTATTTGCATTTTTATCACTTCGTTCAGACAATGCGTTGATATTCTTTTGAGGTATGAATTGATAATGTGCCCGGAAGCCAGTAGCTGTGTGCTTTGCGTCGGCAATAAATATTGCGCGGATACGATTAGCATTTTCTGCCGATAAAATAGGTCCAGGATAATTTTCGGCACAATACTTTCCAAGCAATGTTTCACGATTGTTTGAAAATACGTTGTACAGCTCTAATCTGTCTGCGCACCTGTTCAATAGAATCAGCTCAAAATTAAAATACTTCATCCTTTCTGATCAAGTGTAATAGGAAAACAAAAGAAAGCGCATGCATGCTCACGCTTCATATATTATCCATAGAATACAGTGTGTTTGTTATAGGTAAAAAATGAGAAATTAAAATATATTCGAAAATCCAAAGTTGATGCATCAGCGCATCTTGCATAGCTGACTAACGTAACTCGACATTAGCAATAGTGTGATAATGAATTTAGTATGTAAAGATGAGAGATTACCTATCAATTTTGGAAAAGCTTGGTGCAAGGACGAATTGATCAAAATATATACGAACTCGCTCCCCAATCTTGCCATTCAGCCAATAAATGCAGACTGTGTCAACAGGATAATTTTCCGGATATCTGGGAGAGTTGAATGTGCCTTCTTTTTCGCTTAATGAGTTGAAATGGAATGTACATTCGTTTGAGTCACTAGCTGGTGTTCCGGGTATTCCAAAGTCTACAAGAACGACATTGTATATATATATATATATATATATATATATATATATATATATATATATATGAACACTGCAAGTATGAACTAAAGTACTGAATGTTAAAAACCTGTCTCAAACTTGACCACCGCCTTAAATCCTCGGTCATTGCTGTTATTAGATGTTCGCAGCACAACTGTCATTCTTGGATTAAGAGATTCTAGTGTATCTGGAAGGGTGGCAACGTTTGCTGAGCAAAATTTTGCATCAGGAATTTCAGTTTTCCAATCCTGACCATTCAGAAAGATCGCCACATATGCATCTTCACAGCTAAAAGCAGCTGGTATAGATCATATGAAGTGTAACATTGTTGAACGTGGTTTTTCTTGACAACCAGTCAGTCAGTCTGATTAAATTTCTATTCTATCTTTTTATAATTTAAAGGCTACATTTTAAAGATATCTTCAACTTATTCAGTTCCGTATACATCATTAATTTATTCTTATTAATCATTGATGTTTAAAATTAATGAATAATTTAATTGACGCAAAAAAAATATTTATATATTGAAAATATGCTTTCTTCTTACTCTTTACTATTGGACGTGACTTGCAGCGTTTCAAAATGAATCAACACTTTTTCTAAATCTTGAGCACCCTGTAGTCCATCTAATATGTAAGTGCAAGTCGTAGACGGATATGATTGTGGATAATTTGGTGACATGATTACATGTTCATTTTCTTTGCTACTTTGAACTCTCAAATCACATTCTGTGCCTCGTAGATGTGTAATACCAAACTGACCACCGTTTAATTGATCTGAAATTGTTTTCATTTATCTAACAAGAGTGTTCTTCTTCTTACCAGTTCATTTCAATGCTTGTACCAATGGAAACAAACCGCTGGGAAAATTCATAGGCTATTTTAAATCCACGATGTTCTGATGACATCTGGTTGTTGCTCACAAATTCAAGATACAAATTTTCAGCTTCTGAAAATAGCTCCAACGATTGCTGCAGACCGCATACTTTCTGAACTATAGGAGCGTGATATGAATCACCATCATAAACTGTTAATGAATCATAAGGGCAGCTGAAATTTTATACTTTAATTTTTATACGACCTCTCTGACTGGAAACATACTGATCGCCACCAAAGTAGACGTCAAAATCTTCAAATTCTAATCGAATACGCTGATGAGGTTCTCCAATCAGGCGGTAAACGCAACGTATATTCTATAATTTTTCAAATTAATTCGCTGAAATGCTCTACAAATTTTTCAAAATTTTACAAAAGGGTATTTTCCTGGATATGTAGGCGAGTAAATAATTCCTTTTGCCTTCTGGCTACTGTATATAACAAAGTGACATTTTTGGGGTGACATCTGCGTTCCCACAGCATACATGACTAATTAAAAATAACGAGTTGTTCTAATAGTCATACAGGCAGTAATATTAAGAATATTAAATTACGATCTGGAATAAAGCTGTAAACTCCGCTGAAACCTTTGGCACCACGACTTTTCTCACGAACATGGAAAACAATCACTACAACGTTGTGCAAAGAAATAACTGTATTCGGTGAAGCAGTGGCGCAGTAGCGACCTGACAGTGGTTGACTGAGCAAATCAATGTCCGGCTTTTCAAGCATGGAGTATACGTCAATGTAATCTTCGCACCTGAAAATTTCCTTCACCTTTTACCGATACTTTTGCAATCATACAGGTCATGTGCTTACTTTGCTGAGCTTCCCGATAAAAGAAAACTATTAAAAACGAGCTTCACGCGGTAGTTTGCTTTGGCAATAAATGTATAAATGCACTGCAGATTGCTTGGATAAGGCTTTGGATGATTAGGTGATGAGAAAGTGCCATTTAAAGAACCGTCGTCCGTGTGAATATACATGTGGTCGCAATCTGAAAAATACATAATTTTTCCTTAAAAACATCTTTAACCATGAGAAGTGTTTTTTAAATATAGCATTTGCAAAAAAAGGCGTGCAAAGATGGCAAGCTTGTGCATACATGGTACATAATATTCAAGAAAAATTAGTTCTAGTTATAAATACATCGAATGCTATATCGTGGGATTTTATTTTATTTTAATTGATAACTCAATTTCAAACCAATTTCAACTCCTCTTGATAGATTTCTTATTTTCACTTCTCTCAGTTCTGCTTTCTTTCTGTTCCAGCTTTCAGCTTTATTATTTTCATTAGCTCACAATATTTTTTCATTTTCTAGTTTGCATTAACACAGTTTGAACTTTTGTATTAGTGTTAGCAAAAGTAAAATGCACAAGTGAGCAACTTTATAAACTGCTTTGTTCTCTTTCAGTTTGTTTTGAAAAACAGCACTTGTCATTGATGAAAACTGACTAAACATAAAAATTGGAATGAAAATTATTTGTTAGAAAATTGTTTTTATCCACTTTGACTAGGAGTATGGGGAAATTCTTTTGTTCTCCTAAGTCATAAATATAGCAGTGAATTTTATCGACGTTGCAATGCAGCTTGTCTAAATTAAACAGCTCAAATGTTTCAAAAACTTCTAATACGCGTTCAAATATTTACATTCTAGAAACTAGAATGTGAAACTTTGAGTGAATCAGTGCGCTTATGCTGTTGCATAAGAATTGAAAAGAATCTTGTGTAGAAGGCTATAAGTTCTATAGGACAACTGAACAGCAAATCATCTGTTAAAAAATATACATTTGATAACATATGTATGTATATATGTAGTATATTTTCTATTAAAAAATATTTTCATTAAAACGTATGCTTAATTATTCAAACATTCAGGTTTTTGCATTCATGTAAGCAGTTCAAAAATCTAATTTTACGTAATAATAATCAGAACAAAAGTGGCATTGTTCATTAACGTTATTGATTTAAAACGTGCACTGTTCAATTAATCCTCACTATATTGCTGGTTCCACACCACACATGTCCTTCTCTTTGCAACCACCAACTACTTTTTAGAGTTAGACCATGTGATTGTCAGCATAGCATTCAAGCCAAAATGAGTGTATCATTTAAAGTTAAAATATATATATATATATATATAATTAATACAAATGAAAATTTTCAATACATTTATCATATTATTATGCTAAAAGATGATAATCCCATTAATGTTAGAAATATTAAATCCATATTAAATATAATTCATGAAAGTATGAAATACGTACATATAATGTAGGAGAGTTTAAAACTCCGTAGGTAACTTAGAATTGAAAAACAGAAAATGAGCTCATAAAATTTTCCGAATGACGTATTTGCTTTAAAACAGAAAAGAAAAAACAAGTCTGAAAAGAAGCGTACACTCTGCTATTCCATTAATAAAATGAATTGAAAAAAGAATAAAACACACGGCGTCGCATCTAGAAGAAGCAAAACTAAGTAGTATCGAAAAATAAGCGTTAAAAATGTTCATGAGTCAAAAGTTATTCAATAGGCTACGATTGTTGATAAATAAAAAATTACTTTAAATTCTTTTAATAACTTGAAGTGCAAATGTACATTAGAAGTGTAAGAGGATGGTTGTGAAACGTTCTGTTTTATGTAAATAAGAATGTTTTCTTAAATATATGTTGTTTTGGTTGCTTGGTTAAATATATGCTAAACAAAGCGCTTTGAATTACAAATGAGAAATGTAGAAGAAAAGTGAATAATAAATTATACAATTGTATTTACTCAAAAGATGACGACGACGACGATGATGATGAATAAAGAAATTATTGGAATGTGTTTTCTGTGGTCAAAAATAGACGGCAAGATCACAAAGTGCCTTTAAGCCAAAAGCTAACGACGAGAATGAGCAAGAAGAAGATGACAACAATAAGCATAAGTGCGAATACAATATCGCAGTCGATTTGTCTACAAGCATTGCAATCATTCTCTTCTTCCGTTCGATCGTCAATTTCGTCCAGTTTTACAGATACAATATTGTCCAGTGTTCTCATCTGAAAACCATGTGAATCTGCAGTGCTGGCTGAGGGTGACCGATCGTTCAGCTTTACCAGTTCTGCTGTACCAAGAAAACAAGTCAAACATATCAAACATTAAGCAAGTGGATCAGGAAAATGCTATCGCTTACAACGACCACTGATGATATTTCCAACAGACATCACACACACCCACACACCCACACACCTTCAAAGGTCAGTTCAGAGGCACTGCCTCTGAGTCTGAGATTTTGATTAATGCTGGCAGCTCGTGTTCAGCTAGCTATGAAGATAACACAGGCGAGTTTTCAAAATCTGCTTGCTTTGTTCAGCAGAATTGGGCGTGGCTTTGACATTATTCTATTTAAGACCGGATGCAAGCGCAGGAGTGAGCGAATCTCTCTACTGGTGTCGCTCAAGTATGCATGATGCCCAATACTGAAGACCGCCTGCCAAACATCACATCAGCAAAACCAGCTGTTATGAGATGTTCAACGCGCATATCAGATGCAGCAGAGCGCAATTAGCCAATATATTTGCCAAGCAATGATGCATTCTTTTCCCGTGTGTCATTCGTGTAGTTGACTAGATTTTAAATTTTCCCAACTGCATCATTACGCAACTGCGCAAGCTCAACAACCTTTCTTTTATTAATTATTATTCTAAGCTCTCTGTAGGAAATATTTCTATCATACTTCCATGCCAGTTGTAGGCATACATATTCATTCTGCACGTCCGACTTTCTTAATACTTTTCTAATTTACAATAATGCAATGCATTTTTAGCTTATTTCCAGCAATTACACAGTGTTAAAAGGTCAAAACTGTGCATACTAAAATTACATAACTTATTATAGTACATGAGTATCAGTATTAATAATTTTACTGTACATAATTAATATGCAGCAACTGTAATATAGTTTGGATTATTGAAAACAGTTCGTTTCGTGACTTTGTATTTCAGCTTCAACTGAAATTTTTTGAAAGATTTTTCATGAGTAAGCCTAATTTCATAAAGAGCATATCATCCAGGCATAACAATGTTCATTTTATCATCTTTTAAAAAATCAAAGATAGTCTTTTCCATCTATAGCTATACATTCAATTTTACATCTTACATTCAGTATAAAATAATAATTGCTCAAAAACAGAAACTATAACTATACGTTAATGAAGATTTTGATATACTGATTCATGTATTAATAGACGTTGTGATATGAGAAATGATTTCATGTATAAAGTAGTTTACTGAAATTGATTACTTCAGATTAACGATAATGCCGCTTGCTTTTTGTTGCTTTAATCTAGATAAAATGTCAAAGATAGAAATAATATTGCTCATTTTGATTGAAACATTAGTAAAACATAACTTACACCTGCAGCATACACACAAACACACACAGACAGATCATCATACATAACAAGTGATACTTTTTGTTATAAATTGCACGTAGCTGAATATACGAAATTTTCTGTAACGATGCATATTGACAATATCAATGTTTAATTGATTTTACGTCAAACGATCTGCCATAGAAGTGCTTTTGAAAATTCTCGAATTCATAATTCAGAATATGTAAAGTCCATCTATATTAGTAAGAAGGTGACGTTCAGTTGGTGAGTTTCTTTCACAAAATATAAGCGTATTTTATATTTTCTGTATTTCGAGAACAAACATTAACACACAACATACAATATTGACATGACTGAAAAATAAAATTAAATCACATGTGCTGTTATAAAATTTGAACTTACTTGTCATTTCCAATTAAATACTGTAAGTATTGATTTCATCGTTCAGGTTCACATTTCACATAATAAAAAAATCAAAAATTCACTTAGGAAAAGCATAACTTATAATAAAAAATGCTCCACTGTTTTAAATTTGTAATAGCAAAAGAACAGAAGTATAATTTTTCAGCATGATTTGGATGAAATTCTTGAATTCAACGCTATAAATCTTTGCAAATATCTGATAGGTGAAAAAATAAATAATTAATTACGCATTATTTATATGTAGACAGTTTGATAAATTGAATAACATTTATCAGTTGCGTTCATTTATGATATTTATGTAGAGTGATTTACGAGAAACTGTAAAAAGCTTTCAATGAAAAGTGTTCATCTACGCAAAAATATTATATTGAAAATTGTTATTTTAAAAATATAAATGAACAAATAATTAGAAGAGATCAGTTGGGCAAAGTTAATGAAATTTGCATTACCATATTTGAAGAGTTGTTAAAGAGTGCGTATGAAATATTGATTAAGTAATTAAAAATAAGAGTTACTTACCATACACGGGTTGTTCAGCTTGACTTGTGTGAGTTAAAGTGAATAAAAGAAAACTGCCCATGGCAATAGTTACTAATGGGCATGACAGCATGTCATTCAGCTGGCGTAAAAAATGGGAATAATTTTCAAATTTAGTTAGTATTTGAAAGTAGTTTGACTGTCAACTTGACACTTTGCATAAAGAATATTCCACAGTGGACAAGTTATTCATGCTAGAAATAGGGAATAAGCTAAATGGCAATTATCAACTTCTCGGCCGTCAACGTCGGTGCAAGGCAGGTCAAAGTCGTCCGTCTTTTCTATTGCCAGCGGCAGCTGTTGCTGCTTTGTCTGGATGAAGCTTGCAAGAAACTCACTTTTCAACTCTTGCAGTTTCTACCTACCCCCCTCTTTCTCAGCCGACTGCATTTTCGTTGCACTTCAACGTTTTGTTCAAGCTGCTCGCGTCCAATATGCAGGCTCCTGATAGCCTGGAGAAATTTTATCGCCCTTGCCTGCTTGAAACAGGGGACCAAGAGCCGAAGGAAGACACATGCTGGTCGCTTTTAAACGCTTCAGCTATTTGAAACGTCAAAAGTAATCGATACACACTTTTCCTCTATCACTTGGACATAGGATGGTCAAAACGGCCAAGTCGAATGACAATTAGAAAATTGACAGATGTGCATGGTCGTCTATTTTGTCAGTCCGAATAGAAAGGAAACTACTGCTTAACTACTTAGCCTTGTATATTTGTTATTTTGATGAATAAAAAAGAAGAAAACGTCTTCATTAACATAATAATTATTTGTGGTTAGCTATTTTATTCTCAGCTGTTCTAAATGGCAGACTCAATTCAATTCTGTTCAGTATGAAAACTGAAAAGCTTTCTTTAATGAATTTTCATGAAAACAGACAATTTACTGTTGCTAAAGAATAGATAAAAACTTGTTGTCAATTCAAAAAATGCTCAATTATTTCGTAAACTGGAATACTTTTAACGTTTATTAAAATTTTCCTTGGGCTTCATTTATATTTCTTAAAATAATTTATAGTGATCAAATTTTTTCTCACCAAGCCAATTTCAAAGCAACAATTTTTCACTTTTCACATTGATGTGCACTTCATTTATAAGTGATTAATAGCAAATTTTTCGTTTCATTCAAATAAATATATGATCAACTGAACAAACGTGAATCATTGAACAGTAATGTTTATAAAACTTATTATACATGCAAGCATAAGTAAGGAATGTAAAAAGATATTATTTGCAAAAGTGCTGACTGTCGAATGACGCAGCTGCCCTTGAGAAAATTCCCAATAAATTCATCAAGACAATTTCTATATTATAAGCATTTCTCATTATGTCATAAAGAAAATTAATTTGGCTTTTAATAAATAAAAACGCAAAAGCATAAAGTAATACTATTCCACATATACCAACCATAATATAGTTTGTTACGTTACCACAGAATTGCATTGTAGCAATTACCTACTGTTATCATATTTTGTTTCTTTTTTATTTCATTTACATTGTTTCGACATTTTCTATGTAACAGTTTTTAAAAGATACAAGATAAAAATTACATAAATATACTTGTACACAACATTGGGTATTGTTCTATTTCTGCCTACGGTAGATAATACATGGTATATGTTAAAGTGATTGAAGAGTGTAATTATAACTGAAATTCCATGAAATCATTACTGTTTATAAATTACCTGTATACTGTAAAGTGTCAGTTGTTATCATTCTTTTACAAACGTAGTTAGTTGGTTGCAGGCCTTTGAAACTTTTTACAGAAACTTTTAAAATAAATTACCACAGGATGTGCAGAACGAACTTTTCTGAAATTTCATCTTCTATTGATATTTCAATTAATTTAAACGTTTCAATTAAACATTCTGTCTATGTCAACAACAGTGGTAAATAAGAAACATGTCACTTTTCTGAAAGCAGTTTTTTAAGAAAAGATTTCTTATCAATGATATAATTTTCTGATGATATAACATATTTAAAAACGAGCAGATTTTCAAAATTACCCTTTTCATACGTATTTTAATTGAATTTAATAAACGGAAATTGCTGCAGTTTTCTAAATAATAATTTGTGCCGTAACTTTGGCCTAATAATAATCGATGTTCTTCTTAAAGTCAACATTTCCGCTATTTTGAACAAGTGAGTGTTATTTTTGCAAGAAATATCATTGAACACTTTGATTTTTATCCGTCGTTTGTTTGAAGTGTTCAACTGAAAATGAATCAATATTGAAATCAGCGAAAAAGTTTGCACAATTTTAATGCTCAGAGGCGGATGAATTCTCTTGACAACCTCTGATCAAGCAGAGGAGAGGGAAAATCTTTACCAAATTTTCTTCTTAAAATACTACACCATAGTGTTGTTCGTCATTCCAGCTGAATTATAAAAGAGACTAGTGGTAATAGTAATGTTCACTTGGAGAAATGAGGGAAATGTTCCAAGTAAGGTGACTTTCACACAGTAATACTCACCTAGAAGCAGTACATTAAACCTACATTTTGATGAAGTCTAATCACGCAGTTAATTTGCTGTTCATTTGTTCGTTAAATTACTTTTCTGCTTGTTTTTTTTCCATTGTTACCGTTCTAGTCTGTATATTTCACTACAAACGATAGTATGCAATGAAGAAGTTCATAAATAATCTGTATAAAAAGAAATAAGCGTGTACTGTTTATTTACTAGAACGGTTCAGTAGAATAAAGTAGAACAACAAAAAAAAGCTTTTCATGTGCTTCAGTTGGTGTACCATTGTACAATTGTAAAATTTCACTTATTTGGAGATAATGATAAGATTTTTCTTTTTTTTTCAACTTCTACAACATCACATAATGATGATAATATTGATATGAAAATTGACGTTGACCTGATTTTTTCACACTGTTTCTCAATCTATTGATTGACGAAAGTGATGATTTTTTACCGGTTATACAGGATACGGTCCAGAGAAGACAATTGCGTTTCAAGGTAATTTAGGGGTTTTGGAAAATTTTTCAAGTCGGCGTCGATTTGTTGGCAAAATATACATACGGTCAGTGCCGTAAAAACGACAATGCCAACGTAACCTAGATGATGTACAAAGTCGGCCAAGGTGTCTTGGCGCAGTTTTCCACATTGGCGTTGCAGAAAATAACAACTCTGAAAAAGCCTGAGGTAATTTTCTGGGCACGCCCGACCAGTCTTGGAGCGGCGAATCAGTGCGCGTCCAGAGTTGAAAAAGATCGTCTCCATTCGTCCACTGATCACTCCAACTATTCCAAGCTATACCGTCATGGCGAACCCGAACCTTTGCTTGCTTTTCGCACTGGTCTGCTGCGCTTTGGGCATGGCACGTGGCGAACGTGAACCCAACTGCGACCACGCCTCCGACATCTGCACCAGAGAATACAGTCCGCTCTGTGGAACCGACGGCAAAACATACAGCAACCAGTGCATGCTCTGCGCTGTGAAAGCCGAATCCAAGCCTGATTTACGAATCGCATCCGACGGTATAGCATCATTATGCATTCTTTTTTCCTTTATAACTTCTGAAATCACTTTTTCACAACTGTTATTTTTTCTTTTTCTTTGCTTTGTTTCTTATTCATCATGTATTTTATTCATTGCAGGTCCTTGTCCTAAATGAAGAAGATCAATTCGAAAATGCACTGCATGCAATTTTAACTAGCCGGATATTGCTTCAATTTAATCAATGCCAATCAGTGGATTTTACGTAGGCTGTGGTAATGCACGAATTGTTATTTTCTTCTTCTACTTCTCTTCATTGTGAAAGCGTTCATTAATTATTAGCTTTTGAACGGACCATTAAAAAATTTGCAACCTGATTCTATCAATCGGTGTTCAGTAGCTTTTTGTTTTCACATTAATCAAATAAAACAGAAATCATTTTCAACAAACGAAAAATCATCTTTAATTTTATTAAATCAAATCACAAGCAACAAGCAATCAGTTCACCGCCCTCGTTTGGCATTAAGAGAACGTTGTTTGAACAGCGATACTTTTTTCGGTACAGAGCTCTGCTCAGCAGCATTGGACAATGAAGATGCTGGCTCGTCGCCCGGTTCCTTCTACAGAATTGTTCACATTTAAATTTCACAGCATGATGCACGCAAAACTCGCCTCCTGCAACATACCTGTACAAAAGATGAAACTACCGGCTTTACATTGCCCTGACACGTACCAAGAAACGTCATGGTAGAACATTTCTCATCCTCCTGGAGTTCTTCTTCCGAAGTCTAATAAACATCACTTTAATTATTTACAAAAACACAAAAAATAACAGAACATCTCAACTATTCAAATTCACTATTGTTTTTCATCTAATCAATTCTTACATCGTCGCTGACAGTTGTTGACGAACTTGTATCACATTCATTTTCTTTAGCACTGCCACGACCATCACCAGATGCTAAACGAATTATATAAAAAAGCAAATAATTGAACGTATATTATATTGAACGCAAACTATGCAACTTTGGGAAAATATACAACAATATTATGTTTCTAAGCATAATAAAAATTTGTAACTTACGCCTGCCTTGACTCATCTGCAAACATTCATATTCGGTCATCTCTTCTATTATCTCGACCTCTCCAGATTCAGCAACATATGATTCCATTGCCTTCAAGTCCTGATTGCATAGAGCTAATTCTTTATCCAAATGTTCCAGCTCTTCACGCATGTCTACAAAAGAAAAAATCTTCCCATCACCGCGCAATATATGCATAAGTAATTTCAAACATCAAACAAAATTTGAACTTTATTACCACTAAATATCAAAGTTTACCAAAATATAATGGTGCTTAAACTGAAAAAAACTCTGTGAAAACAATCTGACTAATGTTAAACTGTATCAAATATCAAACAAACGGATCTTGCTAAATTTCATATCCAATACATGAACCTTCTCTTTGAACAAACAAACGCACTTTTCAAACGATTATCAATAATCGCTGCAGCAGAAGATGCAGATTGCTTCGCTAGAACACCAGTTCCAACGTGCACCTCAATTTCATTGGTATGATTCAGCTCTCCAATGAAAAAGCCTTTCTTGGATAGAGGAACCTGAAATAATGCACATTTTATTCCTCCTGGAGTACTGCTTCAAAAATACATGAATACTGTAATACATCGTATAAAAAGAAAAGTTTATTTCAACATCAAAAGTAAACTGATAAAAATCAAAGTATTAAAATTAAAAAAATTATTTTAAAAAACATTTACCTGTGTTTTGTAAACAAGCTTTTCAGGCAATGAACAGATCGTATTCTTCAGAGTCGAATATTCTTCCATCAATTTATTCCTGAACAATTAACGATTTCAACATTTTCAGAAACAAAGCATCAATAAGCAATTCTGTAACATTTTTAGACAAGAAACTGATCGAAACAGTTAAAAGTTATTTTCGTCCATTTCCAAAACATAATTATAAAAAACTAATATTACTTACACAGCAGCTTTCTTTTCTTCTATATCGGCTTTCGCATTTCCAATTCTTTTGTAGGTAAGACTATGAATATATACAGTTCAACTAAATTCAAATTAAGTTTTAAAAGCAACTTGAACAATTTTCTTACTTCGAATAAACATCACTGTCGTCCATCTTTTACAAGAATTCTCTAAAATGAATAGCTAATAGGCAACAATGTCACTTGTTCATATAAGCTGTTGAATGTTAATTTACAGTAAAAGTGTCAACTTAAAAATATTTAAAAAATATTTATTACTGCTTTATATTTAGAACTTAAAACATTATTATAATATAAAAACCCTACTACCGATACAATTTATGATCTACAGTATGAATCTGTTTTCAGGACAAATAAAATAATTAGTCACATATCCAGGATCACCATTAAATATTAAAAATTAAAACAAAATATGCCCACAACCTAACTTATACAATCAAAAATGTATAAATATTTCATTTATCATCAAGGACAACAAACATAACCTGGAAAAGCATGTACAAATAACAATGGATACTGTAAAAGCGTCTGTAAGACGGTGGCATTAATTGCGACAAACGAAATAGAAGTTTATTGAAGTTGTATCATTTTGTTTTACTGGTACAAAAGATTTGAAATATTTAAGTTTAATATTAATTTAAAGCTTCAAAGTAAAGGAATTTGTCTTTTATTTCTTTTATTCTTAATTTAGATTAACACACGATTATTTGTTTCTGTTTTATCTTTTCCAATCGAAATGTTAGTAATTTCAAATGATGAAATGAGTTCAATGTGGAATATGTCGAATTCAAATTTGCTAACATCATTATTTATTTGTTTCTTTTCAATTTCTCGTATAATTTCAATGTTCAATGTTTATTATAGAATTTTGCGATGTCACGTATCAACAAAGACAGTGGGCAGCTGAAAATAACAAATTTTTACCCGAACAGTCGCAGCTTGCCTTTTATAAGTCCTTTGGGAAAAAAATCGAAAATAATTGCATCTGATTCTAATGAACAAGTTGTAAGTTGATTTTAAGAAGCAACAGTTTTCTACATTTAAAATCTTTTTAATATAGGAACCAAGTTTGTCTGAAAAATGGAATTTTATGAAACCGTACGATGAACCTCGTAGAAAGAACACTGCAGTGGCTCGTCTAACTAAAACGGCTATAGCTAAAACATCGAATAGTGAACGTAAAACAAAAGCAAGGCAGCTTCATTTCGGCCGTGATAATGTAAAGATTTTTTTTTAATTTTGAATATTATCATCACTTGATATTTAGTGTGAATTGGGCACACTTCACTCGAAAGACTCTGCATCGTCAGTTTCTAACACTTCTGTCAATGGCATTATTTTGTCGCCAAAAGTAAACAATTAATTTCAATAATATCATGCTGTAACAGGCGAACGATTTCTTTTAGGGCAAATCTGGAGGTTTCTCTTACGATGTGAATACTTTGCGAAATTGTTTGAAGAAAACTGGAGCACGTGAAAATTTGAGTGCAGCTTTAAAAAATTACAAAGAAAACACAAGTAGCCGTCTCGGCAACTTTATCAATGCTCACGTTTCTCCAAAGAAATCACAGCCTGGTGATTTAAACTCACCAAAGTATTATTACAGCTTTTTTCATTAGTTTTTTTTAAGAAACTAAAGTTGCGTCGTATTTTATTATTTAGATGGGATGTTGCGTTTATGGGTCGTTACACTTATGCATTACGATCGAGTTTTTTAAGTTTAAATAATTACGGTGTCACTTAATGTTAATTTTTCTTCTTTTTCTTTAAATTGTAATTGTTAGCTGAAAAATTTAGTAGCTATAAAGAAAAAATGTAAAATAACTGTGAACTCTACAGTATGGTTGATGTGCAAGAATAATTTTTAAGGAACAGTTGAGTGATGCTTTGAAATTGATTTTAATACATTAATATAAATGTAGTGTTAAGTTTGAGGTAAATGTACACTGTAAAAATTTTCTCAAAATAAAATTTTTCAAATTTTTAGTTAACAGCTAAATATTTCAGAAAATTTTATTCAACACCAGCGCATGAGCAGTTGGCATCGTTGGCTTCTGAGGAATCAGAATTAGCTTTGCCTGGGCATTTTTCGCTTTTGTTGGAAGCATTTCGCGCTATAGATTTGGTAATATCGTTGTGTAATCGACGTGATTTGGTAACATTTGAAAATGTGAAAAAAAGTGTTGAGAAGCTTAATCGAAGGTAGGCATCGGAGCAAAATTTTTTACAGTCATTGCGTAATTGTTCTTAATTTAGAACTTTGACTTTGCATCATCTCGGACAAATTAAGACTGTGTATCCGAATGCGTATACGTTCAAAGTGAAGAAAAAGTCACGTGAATTTAGTAGTATGGATGATTCGTTTTATGATTTTATAATTATACCAAACGTCGATGATGGTAAATTGCGATTTTACTTTTGTCCAGTTGCACAGTATTTGTAATTTGATTTATAATTTGTTTTATTATGTTTTTTGTCAAGATTTGGAATTGCCTGGTGACAGAAAATCAACGATTGATAATAAACCGGAAACAGACTACGCCAGTGTGGAGGCTCAGTTGCCATCCTCACCGACGGCGAACAAGGCTGGCACAAGCAATGTGATGGTTGTTTCAAGAAAGCTATTCACACCAGAACGTCTCCGATATCGTGCGAAAATATTCCACGAAAAATTGCTTGACATTGTTCGTGGACATCATAAGGTACAATAACGGATTGTATTGATAATTGTATATCTTCTGCATGTCATACTTAGTTCTTTTTTTTTGTTGTTGTTGCAGAAATTTCTGCAGTCGCTGAATCCTCCGGTAGAATTGAGCGCTCAAGATGAAAATCGAATTCTTCGTTGGCATCCAAATTTTCATCTGGAAAAAGTTCCAGAAATTCCTGCATCAGAATTGGCTGTTATTCCGCAACGTTCCAAGCCGGTAACTTGTGCGGAGTTTTTGGACAAATTGACAGACAAGACGAAGCTGGCTGATCCGGTAGTTTATATGGATATTTGCTTTTTGATACGGTTCATTTTTATTTGAAATAAGTTTCAGATTTATGATGCTTTGAAAAAAGTTGCCAGTGCTGCAGCAAGTGATACTAAAACAGAGGTTTTGGAAATTAACTTGAAAGACACGAACATGCAAGTGAAGAAGAAAAATGCTATACCAGCTGCGGTTTTGGAAAAGGTTTATTATTATTATTATTATTGTTATTATTATTATTATTGTCGTTGTTGTTGTTGTTGTTTATTTAATTTTGTTTTCTTTTAATCTTTTTTAACGTTATCTTTTCAATAGGTGAGAGCTAAAGAAGCAATGAAAAAGAAAGAGCTTATGTTTCGAACATCAAAGGAAACTCAGCTTGCTTTGCAAAAATCTCGTTTGCTAGACATTGCTCGTATATTGAAATTGTACGTTTAAAGTTGTCGATATTGTTGAAAAGCAAAAGAATGTTTAAATTTTGAGCAAAGATTATCTTTTGTAGAGCATATCTGATCGAAGGAAAAACAAGCATGCATATGGATGACATCATGACTCAGTTGAGAAATTCTTACAAATCATTGCTTTCAAAAGGTAAGCTGTAGCATTGGTGAATTGAATTGTAAACTTTGATTAACTTCAGATGAAATAATGGAACATATGAAGTTGCTTTGTGATTTGGTACCGACATGGATCAAAAGTTACCAGCTGGATAAGATGGGAATGTATTTCAAGATTGTAAGTGAAGAAACGGAGGGCACGTTGAAGAAGTTGGAAGTTTTAGCTGAAGAATCTCGCGCTTATCTTTCCTGCAGTTCATCAGGAAGTTAAATATTTTCATTTTAATGCATTATTTTTTAAAATCATTACTTAAAGCAGTTTTCTTTAATTTTGACTTGTAACTTTACCATTTTTAACTATTCTACGCGTCTCAGTAGCATATACCTACCTCTTGGTGTAGGTCTGTTATTTGTTTGCAGTTATTGAAAACAACAATTGCCTATTCTTTCAAACTGTGTACTAGTTTAAATATTCTCAGTTGCATTTAAGTTTGGTGCTTTTAATGGTTTTAAGAAGTGTTTTATTTTAACTACTACAGTAATTTTGTTTGTGGAAAAAATACTGAACATTTATTGTTTTCATTTGTGCATAAATTATGTATGATGAAGAAATCTTTGAAATGTGAATGAATTAATATATCAATCTGAATAATAAAATCAATAATAATTGTTGATTTAATTTTTTAACTTCTCAAGTCAATTTTGTGCAAACGAGAATTTTTTTTGTACAAGATTTAAAGATTGCTTATCTTTTTACGTGACTGTTAAGTAAAATTATGAAAGTGAAATGAACCAATTTTACAGAAATGTATTGTTTTAACTGTGGTAAATAAATGTTTCAATTCTTGGAATGCAGTTCATTTTTAGCTGGATCTTCTAAGTGAAATTCTTGAAGGAATACTATTTTCTATGGTGTGGAAGATTTGCACTAAGAAAATTTACGAGCAGGATGTGAAATGCTGTAAACTTTGTTAGTCAAGTTAAATAAAAGTGTTTATTTCATTGAACATGGAAATGATTCATTTTGTATACTCTCTGATGTTTGTTTGTTCCATCTTAAAAGTGCGATCATGCGGGCGGAAGGTGTGGTCATCATTTGTGCAAACATAAATAATTTAATGACGGTAAGTAATTTTCCCAAATCAGTTTTGAATGATTCATATGTTGTAAATGCTTTAGGGCTTATAAAAGTTGCCATTTAAGAATTACTTTATTCATAGAAAGAAAGTTTTGGTGTTGAGAGCCAAAATTCGCCAACACTAACTTCATTTTAATACTAATTCAAAAGACATTGGAATAGTCACTTTTTCAATATCAATAACAAAGAAGAGAGGATGTTAGCACTGTTGATTTTCTTCATTTCAAAATCTCTAATCTCAGCAGACAATCCAGGTACGTACAGTTTTGAAATTGTATATTTGAGATGTAATTAATTTTACTTTTCTTAACTCCCAATTGTAATTGATATTCTAATGGAAGAAGATAACTTGAGATAACTGTTTCTTTGTCATATTTTTACAGCGCCATTTTTATGCATTACTTGTGCAAGCAAAGAACTTCAGAATGCATGGCACTTGACTTCATTTCCTCGGATGATGGAAGAAGACAGTTTTACTTTACAATGTTCAGATAAACAAGTAGCAGCAGCAGAATCATGCAGTACTCTATGTGTGGCAATGGTTATGAATAAACCATCACTGGGTAAGTTTGCAGTGAGTAAAATTGATGTAACCTGATGTGAATAATGTAACCTTCTAAGTAAGGTAATATTTTTATCGTTATTTCACATCAGCAAATGAAGTTCATCATTGTAATGATTTGTGCATAAATTTTGCTCTGTATTTTTTACTTACTGTTATGATTCGAAAATGGCATTTCATTGCTAATATGATTTATAAGATGGAAAAGAAGAGACTCTTTATGTCCGAGGATGTTTGGATAGATTGTATGGCGCGGGTGAAATTGACAAATCTTACGCTTCAAAGTGTCAAGAAGGAAGAGTTTCACATTTTGATTCACAAAACAAGCGCATTCGAAGTAAAGCTTTAGTTTATTTTTGTGACTCCGACAGATGCAACTCTGGTTCATATGAAGATTTAAAAGGGTTTTGTAAAAAACAGGATACGAGTATGCTAAAAAAAATAATTTCAAAATGACAATTGCTTAACATTGATTAATTTATTATAGAATTGATTGATTGTTACGAATGCGCAGACGGCGATAGATGCGATCGTGGTCATTCGTGTTCTGGTGAATTTTGTTTAAAGACAGTAACCAAAATAAATGGTATGTTTTTGTTTTCAAGTTTTATAAAGCTTATGTTTAACAAAAATTACTTTAATATTGCAGCATAAATTTTTGCTTTTTTTATTAAAAAAAAATTTTATTTAATGATCTGTTGAAGAGGTGGCGCAAACAATAAGGACGTGCTCTTCAATTAATCCACTGGCTCCAGTAAAGGACTTTGGAAACAATAAAGCTATCTGTGCACATATAGAAATGGAAAATCACATGTGGACTCGCCTTGCAAAGCCCAATATACAGATAACTTCTGATCATTGTTACTGCCAAGACAACTATTGCAACAGCGCAAACTTTCTCACTCTAAGTGGAATGGCAATTATCACTTTTATTCTTTTATTAGGCAGTACATGTGTAATGCTGTAATTGTTAAGTATTTCAATTAACAGTTATTGTAATTGTAGTAGACGTTCAATACAGTTACTTATTTAAACGTTGGTTTATATCTATTGAACATAAAAATTCTTCTCAGCTTATCCTCTCATATATATATATAATTTAGGATGCATTTGCTTACAAATATTTAAATTTAGGAATATCTTTGAAAAGATTTTCTGCTATTAAGTTCTAGTTTTAATGGAACTTTTTATTCTATTGCAAAAAATTCAAGATTTTTCCTTGGAACTGCAAACACCTAAGGTAAATAATTACATTTGCTTTTACTTGTTTGCAAAAGTCATGTATTTTGAAAATAAATAAATATACTTGTTCCTCTGAGTCATGGCAATAATTACCTCTCTGTCTACAGATAAATCACACAAATTCTTAAATTCTGAACAAGGCGATTTATTTTCTAAAACAAAAATTATTGAATATAGTATCATCCTTTTTGAATATTGTCACTGACATTGTTATTAAATAATATTTATGAATTATTTTTTGCAATGCAATAACTCATATTTAAAATTAATTTCACTTTTAAATTTCTTGCTTTTATACGTTTATCATTAAAATTTTAATTTTTCAATATACCTGTGGAATTTATCAAGTTATTTAAAGCAAATGCGTAATCTTTTTCTTTTGTCTGATCAATGTTGCTTTTAAGTTTACTTTTTTTAAATTATAACCCATGCAGTGTTGTTCAAATTATTGCATTCTGCATTACTAGAAAATAACGTGCAAATTGAACTATTTATTTACATGTCAGTTGTGCCTTAATCTGATTTAAAAGAGTTGAAGACGAATTATCAGGAGGAAGCTTTTGAAAGAACAACGGCTTAGCTAACAACATTTGAGCAGCAGATAAATCTTTATAGGCATCCTGTTTTCTTTGCCGACGTTGTTGTCGCGTATGCTACATGCGTGTTCAAAGTTTCAATTGAAAAATTAGTGTTTGCAAAAGTTTATAGTTTTATAAGAAAAAATTTATTTATGGCACTATAAAATGCGGAAGAGTAAGTCATGTGAGATATTTCATGAATGCACTGGAAACGTTCTATTCTGTAGCGGGAAACAAATTTAGAAAATGCTTTCAGCTTTTATATAATTCTTTTCTCTGTTTATTAACAGAAACTGATAAAGATATTCCCAAGTGAAAACTGTTGAGCTAGTGCCAGGTTGAAAAGTTGTTTAGGAGAAATTACAGCATAGTGAAAAGTGATTTTCTTAAGTCACTTACTTCAGATATAGCTAATTTAAAATGCCTTGTGATTTGAAAGCTATATATTATTCTGATATTTAAAAAAATTACAATTTTAAACATCAGTATTTATTTTTACCGATAGTATGGATATTCAAATTTATGGTTTATATGATATGTGGACTGATGAAAAGGAGAATTAATAACACGACAGGCATGTAACTACTTTTGAAAGACGAATTTATTATTGTTCTTCATAAAATATTTTAGTTTTTGTTTTACTGAAAAACTCTGAAATGTATAAAACTCTGCAGATGGCTGTGCATGGCGCACGTCAAAGTTTGCTGAACATCTTCCAAGGCTTTAGAAGCGATAAAAGTAATATTCTTTCTGTTTTTTTTGAATTCCATTCAGCGTATAGTATTCATTATATAATAAATTGTTTGTAATTTTTCAAATGTGAAGCTAATTTAGAAGGTTTCCAATTGGTATTTGATGCACGCAATAAATGCATATATCTTGAATGATTATTAACACATGCTTTATTTCATATCATTCATAATTTTGCATTATTTAAGAAAATCTTACAGCTTATTTTTATTGGAATGTTGTTACAATGTGCCATTCGTTTTCATTTCATTCACTAATTTGGAATTTTATCAGTTTTGAGATTTCTAAATATGACATATCCATGTGCATATAATTGTACATATTGAGGAATTGCACTTAAGGTATTTGCATTACATGAAAGGAAAATGTCTTTTCTTTTTGAAATAAAAAGCTGTCATTCAGATTTACTAAAAATGCAGTGCAACATCACAGCATCTAGAGAAAGAGCAAATAAGTATAATTAGCGAGCTGCTGAATAAAATGAAAATATCTTGTGAAGAAGTTGAAATTGCACTGCTTAAACGACGAGGTTGATTGGCTGTCAATTTTCATGCGTTGCTATATAAATTAAATTATGCAAGAAACATGTTGTTGTTCCAGGAATTGAGAATAGCGTTTACTCCACAAACAACATTTAACTAACAACTTCATTGGCACATTTTGTACTCAGTTTAGCTGCTCTGAATTCAGAAAAATGGTAAGCATTGGAATTTTGAAAGATCATTTGTCCAAGTGCACGCTCAATATGGAAAATGGTGGTCAGTTACTTGCAAAGTAAGTACAATATATTCAATTGCAATTTTAAAGTAATTGTTTTTCCTCTTATGAGATGCTTAAGCGGTGGAGATCACTAAAGCATGATAACATTTTGCTTTTGGAACACTGCATTTTGTTAATGAAATTGTTTGGATTTTATTCATCTTGTAAAACTATTTTGAATATACTTTTCCTGTATATATATATATACTGTGTATACATCTAACATAAATAACAGTATAAGCAGTATATGTACACATGTACACATGTGTGTGTGTGTGTGTCTGTGTCTGTGTTAAGTTTCATGAAATTACATATGCACATGTTGTATTGAAATTATTTAATAAGTAAACGTTTTATTTTATAAAATGAAATAATTTTAATTACTGTGTAAGGAAGTGGAATGCGTCATGCGATTTTTAAGCAAAGCATCTTAGTGAAATTATAATGAAGAACAAGAATTAGATGCTTTTATGCAGAAAAGCAGTGCAGTTTGAAAAGATAAGAATTTTTAAAATGATATTCTACAGTTTTTGTACAAGAGCAACACGATATATAAAATTTAAAATGATGTTATGTGTTTTTAATTAAAATTTAGCGTTTTCAAAGCCAATCCTGAATTGAGAAAATTTTACGACGTTGAAGACATTGATCCAGACGATACCAAAAAAAGTCGTCTTATACAGCAAGCTGGTGGGAACCTTTTGAATAGCGTCACTTTCATGGTCAACAATTATGATAATGAACGAAGCTTTAAGCAAGAAATCAAAGAGCAAATTTGTGATCTTCGAGAAAAGGGAATGAAATTAGAAGATGCTCGAGTATGTAGTTTTGGCTTGTTTTTCAATAAATTATTTCAAATAATTTCATTTTGAATTTTAAATTTCTATATATGCGAGTAATTTTGAGTTTACTTGATTTAATAGAGAATTTCATGTCGTTTTTAAATGTCCGTGAATACATTTTTTAAGCAACAATTTTAAAAGCTTTAAAACTTTAAAGTTAAAAATTAACTTGAAGTATCAGATCTGGAAAGAAACAATTGCAAGTAATTTGGCATTTTGAATTGATTACATGCATTATCTTCCTCATCTAATTCAGTTTTCATTTTGATTAAAATGAGTATTTAAGTTTTGCTTGATATAAAGTCAGCATTTATGAAATCAACTATGATATCAATAAAAAAAACAGCATATAAATTGAAAAAATTTTCAAATGATAAAGCTTATTAAAGTGGTGCTGTTTCATAATAACCGTTCTGTTTGATTATTAACGTAAGATTTGTTATTATAATTTAGAAACTGAAAACTGGATTTGTGAACTACGTTAAAAGCAAATTAAGCCAACCGATGACAGCTAAAGAAGAAAAAGAATGGGATATGTTTTTCCAAAGATTTTTTGACGCTCTCAAGCAGCATGGACTCCAATGATGCAGAGGCGGCAGTGAATATGGTTAATTAGGGCATTAGCAATACTTTCGTTTTATAAAGATACATTTGACGAGCTAATAACAAATAGCAACAGATGGTTTCTACTTCTCACGTGTTGAAAATTTATGATGCGCTTCACAAATATGATAGGCAGGTTTCTTTATTTGCTTGCAGCTTTTGAGCAATCATGATTTTATCTTATAAACATTTTCTCATGCAATAAACGTTTATTTAGAACATAGATCCAAATTGAATTGGTGAAGTTGAACGTTGCACGTTAAACATATTGAAGTAAATTCAACTGAAAATATGTTTTCTTTTTTTCATTTCAAGCGCAGCCGCTAGTCACCTGAACAATTAAAAAATTCGCTATGGTAATGCAAAGTGGTGCTTTGAGGATAAATTGACTGTTCATTTGCAACATCAACTTGTATCATTCGTGCAGTTATACTTTTTAGAAGTTCATTATCTGAGGCGTCAGTGATCTTACAGTGTAAAGTAAATGATAAATGGCAAGCATTAGCTTGGATAAATATATTTGCAATGTCAACTGCTTATGCTCAATTAAAATGTTACCTTCATGGCCAATTGCTGATCTCTCACCAAATGAATCACGAATTCACTGTTTCAGGGCTTTGATTAGCTTATCAAAATTTCGAACATACACTATTATCAGTAACTGATTTGGTTTCATCTGATAAAAGGAAAGCTTCAGTTAAAAATGCAGTCTTTAATTAAATTGTTTGACTGAATTCTGAAGTTCACAAATAATGTGCAAAGCATACGCAATGATTATACAGAATAATCATTTATAATAAATGAAGAGAGTGCAGAAATACAACTGAACTGAAGCTAAAGCAGTTAATAATATTTCAAATTTAGAAGATTTTTGCATGTACTGAAACAAGGTCAGTGCTTTGTTATTCAATGCTTCATTACAAATAAGAAATTGAATAAGAGAAAATAAAGTGGTCAATGACTCTATTTAGGCAAACTTATTTAACTAGTGCATGAAGTTTGTCAAAAATGACAATTTTCAGAAATAAAAACTGTCACAAACAGTTTTATCATCAAAATTTGTGATAAAAAAATTTGATAATCATGTTTTTGAAATATGCAAATAAATATACAAAGAAAGTGAAATTTCTTCTACAAAATTCCATCACTTATTTTGCACATGCATGCAATGCAACAACTTCCAAGAATATATTTTGCTGTTTTAATTGAATTTTAACATATGAAAAAAGTAGATGATGCTCTTTCAAGTTTCTTCTACATTAGTACTTCTACATTATGGGCAGAAATACTGAAATGACTTGTTCTGCAAATTTGCCTATTCAAATATTTGCGCAAAAGCTCGATTAATTCCGGTGAAACAGTGATGCGTGTGCAATACAGCAAAGTTTATTTACGCAAGCAACGTTTGACAGAGTTAGCTAAGTTACAACGTCTGATTTGGTAATTGAAAAGGTTTTAATGGCAAATGGCATGCTTAAACAAAAGCAACTGAAATATGCTTCCTCATGCTCGAGCTTCAAAGAGCCTTGGTCACGGTCCAGTAACCAACCGCCTGACCAGAGCTTTGTTTATTTAACTGCGTCTGGTTAGCTTGACTTCGGTCCATTAGCGCCGCTCTCAGAAGGGAATCGAAACTGCTTCGATTAATGTCAATGAAACAATTCTCTTGCGTAGCTGAGAATGGCAAACAGCAGATCACCAAATTCAAATTCATTTGCACTGGATTCATATAAAGCAACAAAGCAAAGCTTCTTCATCGATCAGTCAATGCTACTAGAGTTAAACAGAGGTGAGTTTGAATGGTGAGGTGCAAGAAAAAAAAACAGACATCCAATCATGGACAGAAGTGCACCGGCAATTTTGACTACTGACGACAAAATTGACTGCCAATGAACGAACATACACCACATCAATGAGACACGAACTTAGCCAACAAACGCTATCGTCTGGTCTCTTGAGCTGAACAACTTACTTTTGATTTTGATTTGGAAATTATCTTAGAGCACGGCAATATTTGAGTGAGAAATCAATCCGTGATTCATCAAAATGGATACGGGCAAAAATCTTTGACAGGCAATTAAAAGTTTAGCACAGCAAACGCGACGTACCTCGAGTTTCAGCAATTATCACTTGCAAAATAGCCCTGCAATCGAGGGCGATATGAAGCAATTTGATTGCAATAAAAAAGATATTTTTTTCAAAATTTGTTTTACACCCATTTTTTATTTGCTTATTTCCGTTCAGCATTTTTCAATCCATACTGGTAAGTAATAATTTTTTTTACTATATTAACATTTACATTTGCATGTCAACAAATTAAGCATTATCTTTACTTCAGTCAAATAAAAATGTGTTCATTTTGTTTTTTAAACTTTAACAATAATAATAATAATAATAATATTATTATTATTATTATATTTTGGTCTTAAATTTGAACAAGCAAAAAACATTCTTTTGCTAAAGAACAATTAACTATGCTTTGATTTGATTTTTGCAATGATTAAATTTAGGTTAAAGTTATACATGTTTAAATATTAAATAATGCTGCTTTGCCTTCGACAGAATAACATTTAGCAAATCAATTTTAATAATGTTTTCCATATGTAAATAAACTTTTAACTTTGTAAAGAAATTGCCAAGCATTTCATTATTCAGTTTTACGCGATTTGGAATTAAAAAAGAAATCTTGAAGAAACCGTGGAAGCGGAAATAACATTTAAGTAAATTTTACTTTTCAAAACATTCGGCATGTAGATATGCAAAACTTTTTTAAACAATCTGAAACTATCAGTGTAAAATTAGTTTGGATTGAATTTTAGAAATTTTAGACAGTCCATTTCAGAATACTCTTCTCAGTATAAATTTTGCCGATAAGTTTATCTAAAATTATTCCATACGAATAATTTTCAATCATTCTACACTTGCTACTTTTAATTGTGCAAATTAATAACAGTGCAATTGTAAATGGGGCTCAATGTGTGGTAAATCAGCGTTTGCTGCAACTGCTCCGTATAATACCTGATAAAAGCTCATAATATTCCATTATATTTTTGCTATATTTTATGGTAATGCAATTTTTAAACAAATAATTTACGCAACACTAATTTAGTTCTAAAAATATGCCACATATATATAAGAAATTTTTGACGTAATGCACAAAGGAAGTAAGTTTTTAGTTACAGTTCTTTGTTATTGGACATAGCATCATATTGCCCAAAATGTCAAATTAGACTAATGAGCACTTTCATTTGCTAAAGTGAAAGATTTTATAAAGAAATAAATACATTTATAAATAAAAAATATAAAGTAAAAAGCTTTTAAACTGCAGAAGGTACTAGAAATTATCCTTGCTTTATGCAAAATTATGCTACTGTTATCTTTGCTTAGCGTTATGATAAGACCAGTAGTTGATAGCATAGCAACAGCTAAATTTAAAGAATGCAAATGCATGCAAAATTGCTTCACATTTAAAGAAATTAATAGGAGAATTTTATTTTTTGCTTACAGGAGATATTTTTATCTGCTTCATTTTCGATAGAAACAGGAAATCATTGATTTTTGAAAAGAAAGTAAACTTTGTTCATTTTACTTATTAATATTTTATGTTTTGTAAAAACAGCAAAACATATAGACTATTTTGAAATTAGTTTTATTTCTGTATAAATCGTAAATTATAAGTAATGTAATGCTGCATTATATAAATAAAAACTGCATAAGCTTTTCAGAAATCTTATAAACTTGGTATATTCTTTAGCTTTAGCTGCATTATAATTTAACAATAAACTGATTCCAAGAAAATAATTTCAATATATAAAGGGCCGAAAATGTTTTAAAATCAAGCTATCAAGTGCTTTCAATGTACTGCCACAGTGGAACGTCAATAAGTCTGAAACGTGTTGTTGATAAATTACTTTTAGGCTTACAATTTTTGTTTTATTTCTAAAGATTCGCAATATTTGTTATTCAAACTACTCTGAAAAGAGCAGTTTTTCTCAAATTTAACTTCACTTTAAGAAACAAATAAAACTAGCTAGGATAACTGCAATGTGATGAATTTACTTGAACTTTATTTTAAAACTATGTACAAAAGTAATTGCAAAATCGTTTGCCCAACAAAATGCAAAATTAAACTCTTCTGCAGGCTAAAATAAATAACTTTAATCCGTCTGCTTTTGAGAAAATTGTCAAAGTCAGGATATGGATTTTACTTTTATGTTCAACGCAATATTTTCATCAATTTTTTTTGAAATCAATGTGCGTCAATAATATATCAAAGCAGCTTTAAAATGCCGTTAAATCATGAACAGTCTTTTATCATAAAACAATTAAAAAGCATGCTTAAATGGATAAAAATGTTTGCACATTAATTCAAACGATGCGATAGTTCAATTGTTATTTAGCATATGAAAATATGGTAAATGAATGATCATAAAGTCAATTTTTCTCAATAAGGCAATGTAAAACATAAGATTACTTTTATTCTAAAAAAGTATTTTAAGTTAAAAAATATTCTTTGAAGCACAGCTCTACATGTGATACAGCAGTTGACAAATAATAACATTAAAATTAGTATTGACAGAATGCCAAAATTTAGTGGGTTTCCTCTTTCTTCTAAATCTATCTAAACAGCCCATTTGCTAAGTTGACTTAAATAAATACACAAAGATAATAAATTATTATATTTTGTCACGTTTTAAGAGTAATTGTTCTTGAAAATAGTTTATTATTGCCATAATTTTAAGATGTCAGCTTAGATGCATTTAAAAATACATATTAATTCTTAATGTGAGCGGTAACATTGAACTGAATATGATTTATGTTCCTGATTTGAAATCCTTAAGTATCTTACAATATTTATACTGCATTAAATACGATTCATTTACATAAATGTTAAAATATTACTTTTATGAGCATTGTTAAGATCATTACATGATTATAAGCTGTAGAAGTTATGCTCATAATAATTTTGCTATTTAGATGTATTTAGACACTGCAAACTCTATTTAGTTTAAACATCCTTTGAATGGCAATTTCTCTTCATGCTAAACTTGTTTACATGTGTTTACATTTTATTTTACTGCTGTAATAAGTAAAACTTAAAAAGTGTCTTGGAATGATAGAATTATTAAAAATTTTTCATTATGAGTAAAATTTTAGTTGTGACCGGTGATATCTGTCTGCTCACTTGCTTGCAGAAGTTTGTAGAAAAAATGAACCCTGAAAGCAGTAACAGTCTGCCTAGTTCGTCTTCTGAATACGATGCAGTTAATGTAACAAATATCCAATCTGCGAAAGGTTCAGAAAATTTACAACCAAATCTTCGTCACGTCTGCCGGTTCTGCAAATGATATTGCTTTTATTTTTGATTATAATAACGTTTAAAAAGTATATTTTATAGGGTCTTCACAAGTTTCAAAAGTTGCACAAATTCTTGTTCTTCTCCAGTTGCTATGAATGTTTTACAAAATGGATTTGTTGGTTTCAATTTCATCTGCATAGAACGTCAGGAAGGTAATTCTTTTCATGAAGAACTTTCAAAGAGAATACAATAAAATTTAAATGAAAAATTAATTTTATATTAAAAATGAATTCAAATGGTTTAAGTAAAACAGATTGCATGCTTACATTTATTTCATTCTGATTTTATGACAAAATGATTAAAACTTATCTCTCAAAATGCATATAAAAATAACTAAAATCACAAATTACTTATATTTAAATCTCAAAATTGATCAAAAATTTGTATAATGTATTGGAAATGAACCATTCAGTTTTGAAAAACAATTAGCAAACAACAATACCGTATGTTTATTGCCCTGATCTGATGTTGTCGATGCCACGTGGTAATCAATAAAGTATTGATTTGTAGGTATTTATTTATTGATTGTTTGCGAAAGTTGGTCATAAATGTGTTCTATTTCATTGTAATCATTGTTGACAGCAATGAAAAATGACCAGCATAATGAAAACCACGTTTTATTAGGTATATTAGTATTTTTTTGTTATAAAAGTATACACAATATATTATGTTGCCGAACAAAGAGAAATGCCAGATAAATTCAATAAAAATTATAAAAGCCGTTTGTTTGTTACATTTTTTATTAGGAAGTATAATTTTTAAAATTAATTTAAAAAAAAGGATGGAAGAGCATTTTAATATCAAAATTTTTGAATTTGTTGTCCAGAATTCTTTGAATACGCACCTTGTTTGGAGGAAAAAGAAGCAGTGATCAGTAGAATGTGCAAAAACGAGCTTCGATTGTCTGAACTAGCTTTCCACTCCTTGCAGCATATGATGAATTCAAAATCTACTCATCGTGAAACAATATTGCTTGATTTTTGCAGGTTGGGAAAAAGTCATTTGTTTTTTTTTGTTTTTTAATTTAAAACATCTTCAAATTTCAACTGTACTGTAGAAATACTTCTTTGATTGTCATGTGCGTTCTTCCGGCAACAAGAGCTGAATGCGGCTACGGCTCTGCTGATCTGATGCGTGAATTTATTGCATTGACATTTCGGAACATCTATGAATTCTTGGAAACTTTTCCAAATGTAAATACTGATGATCACAATTCATGCTATTTGCTGATGCGATTGCTTACTACATTTGACCTCAACGAGAAAGTGCTTCCGACAGGACTGGAAGAACAAGCGACTCCAATTAATGTATGGAGTAAGCAAGGAAATATTCACAAAGCAAAGATTGCCAATTCCTATCGGCCAATAAATAGGAGGCACCGAATCAGCTCAAGTACAGCCTTTGCAGAGATGTCAAAACTTTTAGCTGTGCTTTCTTTTGCGCTTTTCATCTTCCTCTTATATGTTAATGATAATTTTTATCCATACTTGTAATTTGGCGTTCAAAAAGTAAAACATTCTTTTTACATTAATCATCAAATTGCAGTTTTTGTACTGATTTGAAATGTTTGCAGTGCATTTTTTTTTACTTCTACACTCCCATAAATACATTGTTTAATAATTTACCAAATATGCTGTGTACATTGCTTTTAATCTTTATCAAGGAAAAAACGAAATTATCCCATTATACAGTAACAGAAAATAACTATTTTTATTATTATTTGCTTTGAACTTGAATTTGCAATTCACATCAAAACTCTAATAACTAACATTTTCTATAACTTTTCAAAATTAGTCCAGAACATATTTAAAAACAATTATTTCGACAAATAATTCTATTTCATAAAAAATAGCTTAATTCATAAAATTGTATGACAGATGGCTTAAAGATTTTACTCACACACAATGTGAAGTATATGAACTGCATTTCAAGATTTACCAATGGATTACAAAAACAAAAGTATTCTTTAAGCTAAAAATAAGTTTTATCTAACTTTTGAAAACTTAAATCATAAATTTGTTCACCAGTTGCTATAAACTATTCATTCGTAAAAGTTTGAAAGTGCATATTTTTTTCTATGCTATGTTATTTATTCAGCATTTTTTAGGAATAACAAATGCAAACATGAAATAAAGTAAGTTTTTTTTTAAAGTAAACATTAAATACTGTAATATTTGAAAATATAAAACTCTATTTATAAAAATTGGCCTTGGAATCCTGTTAGTATTTTAAATTATCATGATCATTAATAATGAACTTTTTTAAAGTAGTTCTGCTTTCATGTTTATGGAGTGTTCAAATTTCAAAGTTTTCACTTTCACTCAGCGCAGTTTACTGTAATTAAAATTTAGCCGTTGCCATGCATTGAAAATTTAGGATAGATGTAAATTTTGTTTTGTAATTAAATTACTGAATATTTTTTTCTTTTTACTGTCGAAACAAGCTGTATGATTTAACTATGGAATTCACAACTTTGTAATGATTCATAATTATAGGAAAGAACATTTTAGCATGAACATCATAAATTTTAAAAGTAAATAAAAATTATGCAAAAGTTTAAAAATTTCTATAACTTACGATAATAATATCAGTATTTATTATTACTGAC
Source organism: Trichinella pseudospiralis (assembly GCA_001447645.1). Classification (NCBI taxonomy): domain Eukaryota; kingdom Metazoa; phylum Nematoda; class Enoplea; order Trichinellida; family Trichinellidae; genus Trichinella; species Trichinella pseudospiralis. The sequence goes on along the minus strand of JYDV01000082.1, from coordinate 19,357 downwards.
ATGTTATTATTTCTGTTGTGAAAGATTTTTGCTAACATTTGAAGCATTTTGGAAAATGCTTGACATTTTTATTTATCAACAGACGAATTATGGCAATTGTACGCAGAGTAAAAGTTATTAGACAAAGATCTTCATTAATGGAAGCCAATTTTTTCGTAAAGTGGTCTGAAAATGTTAGGTAAACTTTCTGATTGGACAGAAGAATCGCCAACAGTTATGAATGAATCAATGAAACTACTGCAGCAACCGTTTCTCAATATTACTTATTTTCTTAGAAATGATGTTTTGGTTTTGCTCCTCCCATGATGCTTGTATTTGAAATAAAACTATTATCATTATTTTAAAATTTCATTTGTTTTTGAAATCATCAATCTGAATTTCTAAATTAGTAAGTAATCTGATTGAATTATAACATTTTTTGAGATAGCAGTGATGGAAGACGGTTTTGCATGATTGTTGCATACATTCTTGTCATCAGCATAGATGCTTATCAATTTTAGACAACTACGAAAAGATTATATGTGATCTTTTGATTTTTGTTAGCTTATTTTCACGCTGAATACGATTAGCTTGCCGTCGCTACGCTGATGAACAGGTAAGATTTTTGTTTTCATTATTTGTAACTGAACATTTAAGTTTGTTTCAAAATGAATAGGCCATTTATGAAACTGTGCTTGTTAAAATTTGCTCTTTTCAATGGTTTAATTTTATTTCGCCGTCATTCATAATTTTATACTGCATTTTTGATTGATAACGATGATAGAGTTTATAAAATACTATAATAGAATTCAGTATTTTCTTAATTTATTAAAAATTAATTTTTTATATTTCACGAAGATTCATTTCTATAACATTCAGTTATATGATAACACTGAAGCAAAACTGACGAAAATCATTTCAACTATACTTCTGTAAACATCAAATAAAATGAAAAGTTAATTAATAATTCATCAGAAGCAGACAATGCGTTTACTTAACAGGACAATAATTTGCATGTTAAATATTAGCCATTAATCGAGCAATACAGAATCGTCCCACTAAATAATGTTCGAAGCGATATTACTGATGAAAGTGTGTATGAACAAATTAGTATTTGTTGATTTCCATTAATGTTATTGGTGCGAATTGGGTGAAAGCAGAAATGCTTAAAATGCCCACATGCTTTTGCTTGCAGCAACATAAAACATTGTCATGCAGTAGTTGCTTCAATTTAATGATTCTTAAAATACGCAGTGCGCTAAAGTTTTAAAATTCACTTTACTATATGCGCATTCACTTTATATCATTATTAAATCAAATTCTTTATTAATGCTTAAAATTATGCTTTCATTATTAGATAATAATTCAAATAATACATATTTTTTATTAAATAATGGATGTGTAAAAACTAATTGAAGATTTAATGTCATTATTAGAGATTTTGATATGTTAACTGTTCATTTCAGTTATTCTTTTCAGTAATGAAGTTTTACATAAGATTAGTATTTAAAAAAATTTCTTGAAGCTTATTACAAAGCGTTGATAATGTTTTAATAAAAATGCAATAACTTTTATTATTACCAAATATTTTTGAGATTTGCAGTTAATAACCTGCATTTTCAGTGATATTTGTTATAGACTACTAAATTAAATAGTCTCGATAAAACACGATCAGATTATCTACATGTCATATGCTCACTATGAGGCGACATTATTTTGCATAATGACATACGCTTATAGGACAAGTAAATATTCATTATAAATGCATATATTTACAACTTTGGCAATATTAAAGTTACTAAATATATTTTATTTACTGTCAAATGAAAAAATATACATTAGTAGGAATTTCAAAAGCATATTAATTCTTCAAGAGAATCGTATTGAATTTATAAACTGGATGCGAACTTACATTAACGATAGGCTTTCAGCAAAATGAAATGTAGTAAGCATTTTAAATTAAAATGAAATAAATTCTTATTCGTATTTTATAAAAATCATTGAATAAAATTCCTAATATAAAACTGCTGTTGGCAGAATTATATGTGAATTTTTTTCAAAATAATCGATAGGTGCTTCAATTTTTAGAAAGCAAAACGTTGAAGTTCTTTTCTTTAAAGCAATATGCTAAAATGCATATGATTTTCATTATTAAAAAAGCGACAGATTCATACAATTTTATATTGCATGTTGAAGAATGTATTCACAAAGTATTTTTTCATTTTAACAGAGAATTTCAGAAATATTTAAAAAATTTTTAAATATCAGATGCAATTATAGGTGCTAATAATTGACAGCCGCTATGAAATGATTTTAAATTATTGATAAGTATTAAAGTTAATTAAAATACTAAACGTTTTCTGCTTTGCTATTCGCGTATATTCAGGGAACTGAGTTAAAGTTTCTTGAAAGAACGTTTTTCATAAACTTTGCACATCAAATATAAGGTAAAATATTTTTACAACAGTTCACATTTCAACCTCATTTACCAGTTGAATTCGATCTGTTTTTGTAGTAAGCTGAAATGCTGGGCTAGATCGATTTTTTTCTGCTAATTACTTTTTTTCTGCGGAAATGTTCATTGCATGACAAATGCTATATATATATTGAGTCAATGGTATTTGACTTATTTTCTACAAAATATGAATTATTCCGTCATTGCAAGCATCACTATAAGCACAGATTAGGACTAAAATATTGCGACCAAAGCCATTTTTTCCTTTTCATCATTTCCAATCAAAATTATCTTCTTATTGCGTTCAAGCAATTAAAATTAGCTGTAGATTTCTCTGCAGCAAAAACGAAATCAATAGCTTCAATTATTTGAAATATTATTATTTGAAATATTTGAAATATTGTCTTTTGCATTTTAAAAGCATGCTCTTAAAATTTAAGAGTCTATATAATTGTTGACTTTGAGCTGTCAAAAATTAATAAAAGTTTTGAATAAAAAAGAGCTATTCATAACAATAAAAACATTTTCCATGCATGTAAATTGAATATGAATACTAATTTTGCTTTATGATTTAGTGCAGCATGATGAAAGTTATGCTTGCACATAAGTTAGTTAAAAAAGTTGCTTACACATAGTTAAAGCTTTCATAAAGTTGAAAATGGTTTTCATAATTAAACGAAATCAATTATTTAACTATCAACTTAATGATAAGTGCAAATAATTAATTTCTGGTTTTAGAAAATTGCTTTGTATTAAATACTGGCTTTAGCTATTCAACTGAATAAAAGCATGAACTTAATAATCATTGATAATTGCAAAACGCCCCCAAATAAAACATGCAGTTTTTTTCATAAACTGAATTGAATATAAATTTATAGCATGAAACTTGATCAATTGAGTGCAATGAAGTGATTTTCAAATGATCAACTAGTTCAATGCAAAGCTCAAATAAGCGCAATATTTCTGAGATATGTGTAACAGAAATAGTTTGCTCATTACTATTCTACCGTCGCAGTAGAACTCAAAAAGTAAAATACAATCAGTCATTTGCTTGAATGTTTTTTTTCTAAAAAATCTAAAAACATAGACATCGTAAAATGTAATGCGGAACAATAGTTTCCAAATGTTTTGTTAAGTCTATGAACAATGGTGGCATATGAGCTTTGATTTGCTAAGTGAAAAAAAAGTTTAACTAAAATCAATAAGATATTATTGAAATTTACAATTCAAATGCATCAGCGGAAACTTTATTTTTTTATTTTGTAATGATGCATTGTTCGAGTTGAGAGAAATATGAAAATAAGATTCCCAATGATCAGACTTGCTGAAAGATTTACTAACGAAAAGTTACGTCATTCGTTTAATAAAGCCATTGAGGGAGTTGAAATGAAATTACTTTTATTAACTGTTAAATTTCTCTGATTTTATAAAAAAATAAATTTCATTTCAACAAATTCTGTACAATGAAAGCTGAAATTAACTTAAGAAAAAAAACTTTTAAAAATTAAGGCAATTTTTAGTGTATTTTTAAAAATTTTTTAGTAACATCACTGCACTGTTTGAACAGCATGCTGGCTCCATTTCTATGCATAAATTCAGAATTTCATCTTCAGTATCACTGTGGTGAGTTTATAATTTTTCATAATTGTGAAGCAATAAGCTAAAGGCCATTTACCTTTTCTTTTTATCAATTATAAATTTTGCTTTATCTCAAAGAATGAGATTTAATTGAAGCTTGAACTTCATTAAACAAAAATAATTTTACAAGTGCTATTCATTGGCCTTGTATTCACTTTCGTGTGTTTACATTGTATTAAAGAAGAAATTTATTAATTTCATTCATCATTACTTATACATATAAATAAATATCAATAAGAATGAAATCTGATTATTGGAAAAACATATCAAGACGAGATCGCTTGAGATTTTTGACAAACTTACTTTTGTGATAGCAGTGGGTCTTAATGTTCAAGTTAATCAAAAAAAAAAGTAAACGAACTGGGTATAATTGACAAGGTTAATTATCTGCTGAGTACTTGTTGAAACGTAAAAGCTGAGCTTGTAATTAAAGCTCAACCGTGCGGTACACGGCTAGCAGGAAAGCAAATCAGAGTTTCAAAAGCTTTGACCCAATGTTTAGAAGTTGCGCATTAGAATAGGAACAGATTCGAATCGATATGCATTTCAGTCTTTTGCCAAAAATAAGTGGCGATTTTCCATTCAATCTGCTTAGCTTTGCTAGAACTTTGCTGATTTTTCTGCCTGCAGAGGAAAACGAGAACTTAACTCAGAGATGGCAAAATAAAGAGCTAGTAAAAGCTATCGATGAAAAGCCACAGATGTGCTGGTACCAAGGGAAATGTTAATTTTTCAGTGTCATTTATGAAAAGAGCGTGAATTCTGATTAGTTGAGCTATGAGAACACTTTTTAACCGTCAATAATTTTATTTAACTTCATCACATTCATCACAGTGTTATAGACGACCTTTGCAGAAAAGAAAAAAAATTATCAGCCTTGCATAACTGTTATCTGCTGCTGATAAAAAAGTAATTTCATTATTACCATTACTTTGCACTGCATTGCATTGCATTGTAGAGATATTTTTGTGCTCATCTCAACGCAAGTTTGAAAAAATATTTTTGAAATTTTGTTTTGCGAACAATTATAAAATAATCTGCTTGACATGTTGCATCACAATGCAACACATCTAATTGGAAACAAACTAAAATAGTAAATTATTTCTTTAAGTAAAGTTTATTTAATTAAAAAGCGTTTTCCCCAGCTAATGTTGGATTTTAGGATCTGATTTGCTGCTGCACAACGTAAGCATTTGAGAAAAGATCATTATTGACCAAAATGTGCTTCAGGGTAAAACTGTTAAATATTATGCACTTTCTCTTCTTCTTAAAAGCATTACAATGGTGAAATAATCAGTAAGATAAAAAGCATGCAATAAAGCTCTAAATGATTGTAATTCGCATAATAACATGACACGTGCCTGTGAACATTAACGGATTGCAAAGGCGTTGAATTGTAGTAACAGATATATTTTGACAACAGCTTTAGATTTGAAGAAAATAATTTACAACATTCAAATGCCAAACTTGTCTTTGATGCTCAAGTAAAATTTACAATCATTGGCTTACTCAGGTTTGAGTTGATTGTTTCTATTTTTCATACTTCAAAATATTTTCTCAGCTAAAGTATAAACTAAAAGATTCGTATATATCAATTGAATATTTTGATTTAATCGTACAGTATGCAAATTTTATTTTTATTATCATTCTTAATTATACTTGATGTAATTCTACATTTTCATTGATTCAGAAATTCAATGAAAAACTTTTCTCAACAGCTATAATCATATATCAATTATTTTATTCTTCATTGTGTACAGTTTTGGTTATTGTAATGGCAAAATTCAATAGGTAAATATATAAATACTGTGATGAATAAAAAAGTTGCTTACTATGGAAAACTACTACTATGGAAAACAGTTGTTTCATTTTGCTTTTTTGCTTACTTATATGTGAATAATTATTTTTTATTTTATGTGATGCTAATTGAAATGTTGTTATGTTTATGTGTGTAAATAACAATGAATGCTGTTTATTAGCAAAAACAGATTGCATCTGCCAATGCGTTTTTTGAAACTACTTTTAAGTCTAATATACATCTATTAATGAAAATAATACTTTGTTAAAGCGTATTTTAAGCATAGCTGTAAACTTTTTCTTTAAATTGTATTCGTATTTTCCTGCTATTTGAATGTTTTACAAAGTTTAAATTTTCTTAATGTATTGTAAGTTTGATGCAAAATTTAAATGAAATGACTTTCAGCTTCGCTTATATTTTAGCAGTAGCCAGTTGCATGCATACAAATAAATACTTTAATTGAAATGCATATAAGGATAAAGAGTAACATTTTATTTGCTCGTTTTTTCTGTAACATTAATGTGTGCTGTTATTTTAGCGTTTTTTAAATTTATTTGGATTATGCAAAAATTTATGCAATAAGTCATTTCTCAAGTTTGTGAAAGATCTAAAGCATTTTTTCGTATATAATACATTTGCCATTCAATATTATCAGTTGCATTTTCAACTTAGCACGCGAGGCAGTGGATATTAATAAGCTAAGCAAAAACAATCACTATAATAATGGTGAGATATTGTTTGTTTTCCTGCTTTTAATTTGTTTTAGTTTTATTTATTTATTTAGTTATTGTTGTCATTATTTTGTACTGGGACAAAGAATTATTAAATGAAAGGATTAAATATGCATGTGTTCACCAAACATAAAGTGTGCGAAGTTCATAAAGTGCATATATATTCGTTTTCATTTCATTTTTGTTGACAGCATTATTGTTATTATGACAATATCGATTAATAAAAAGTAGATAAAAGAAATTGCATTATACTTGCCGTCAGTTTCTACTACAGTGTGAATGATATCTTTTTCAAATGATAATTTATATGCTCCTCAAAAGTCGTTGTAACCGAAGTGCAAAGTTACAATTTTCTTGCAATCAGCAATTTATTGAACGAAAGGAGGAAGGTTGGTCGCTTCTGCTTTGAAATCTGGCAGCTAATAAGGTTGAACTGTCAAAAGATTGCTTTGATTTTAACGTTTTTATTAGTTTTATTAAGTCTTATCACTGCTTGATTGGTGAAATCAGTTCAAATCTTTGTCAAACAAAACTCTGCTTGTTTATTCATAACTAAATCAACAATATATTTACGTTTGTTGCATTTGACATGTTGGTGGTTTGCAGTCCTTTCAATGGTTGGCATGTGGCCGCCAACTTGCAATCCATTGCGGTAGCCAATCGCCATTTGCTTGTCTGAATAAAGTAAAACCAAGAAAACAATTTTTGAAATGCTTAAAAAGCGATTGCAGCTTGGTATGCATTTGTACTTGAACTATTGTTTGTTTAATGCATAAACACGCCATTTTAAATGTAGGCCATGCAAGCTTTCAACGAGTCTTCTGAATGTGGAGAAGGCTGGCCGTCTGGCCCTGCGGATTATATCACTCAGCTTGTTTTTGGTCCAATTTTAGCTTCTTTTGTCTTAATTTCAGTAATTAGCAACATTGTGTGCATAATTGTTCTTCACCGGTCACGTCAATGGCCACGCCTGAATACGTGCTTGATTGCATTGGCTGCCTGGGAAATTGTTCTAATGTGTGCCTCTTTCTTCTTGTACAGCTTCCCCGTTCTGCTCTATCATTATTCACCAGTGAATGGACCGTATGTAAAAACCTACGCCTATTGGTACACCGCTGCGAATATGGCAAATCAAGCGGCTGTATGGGTTGTACTAGTGATGGCTATAGATCGCTATTTTGCAATATGCCATCCTCTCAAACATCGACGATTTGGTGATACAGCTCGTGGTAAAATTTTACTGCTTGTTAGCACGTTTGCAATTATACATGCTACTCCTCGATTTTTCGAAGTCAGCGTGGTGTACTGCTCACCAGTTTACAATTCTACACCCGTCGTAACAGTAGTTCCAAGCGGCTTACAGCAAAACTACATATACAGAATGTTGTACAAGGTAATTGGTGGAATGCTTTTATATTCAGTCGGACCGTTTCTTGTGCTTAGCTTCATTGCAACCCAAGTATCAAAACACATGAGCAAGTATGCCATAACAAGGCGCAAGCTGATACAAGAAGAAAGTCCTGGCATGCAGGCTCGACTCAGCGTTTCGTCGACTAGCGATAAAGTGCGTGATCAAAATCGTGATCAACTTTTGCTTATTATGATTATCAAATTTCTCACTTGCCATTCGTTGCCAACAGCACTGGATGTAATGGAAACTGTTGTACCAGCTGAACTTTTCGCATCCGTTACAATAAGTCGTCTAATCGACGTGTCTAACATATTGGTGATGATCAATGCTGGTTGCAATGTATTTATTTACATTGCTTGCAGTCAAAATTTTCGGCATCAAATCTCGTTGCACTTGCTTCGTTCCAGGCGTTTCAGTCAACCTTTCTATCAATCTTCAACCAGAGATATACGACGGCACGGTTATGACTACACCCCCAGGAACAGCAAGCAGTTGGTCGTCTGACTAACTTGGATTTGATGATTTGACACAATTTTTACTCTGCAACACCACTAAGAAATAAATGCTTCATTTATATAGCCAAATCACTAGTGTTCAATGGTTTTACTGAAGTAAATGAACGCTTTAAAGCATTTCATGCTGTTTTGCCACAATAAAAAGAAGATTTAATAAAACAAACGTCCAATTACGGTAACTTTTTATATATATTTATATATATATATATATACTTTTTTTCAAAATATCAAAGTGTATGCAAAAATGAATGGATTTCAATATGGATTTTGCCATATTGCATGAGGAAAAAGATTACTTTATTTGATAATTGTTGCTAAACGCTCTTTTTAAAACTTACAGCGGAGACTGTATTAATTTGCAAACTTATTTTATTTTACACAAAGGTGGTAGAAATATGAAGGCTATAAGCCATGTTACTGAATGGTTTAGATTATTTTTTTATTTTCATAATCTGCTAACTTTCAGGAAATGAATATTTTTCACAGCCATTATTCAGCATACAATTTGAAACGGTAGATTTATTTCTTTGCCAGAAAAATTTTGAAAGAGCAATTTTTTATTCACATCTTAAACTTCATTGACATTTAGAAGGGTTGTATTTCATAACTGATCTATAAAATGCCATTTTTTGCTTAATAACCTCAGCGCATTAGTAGAAGACAGATTTATAATAAAAATTTATTGAATCCAGTCACTAGGTATTTATGATAAATTTTTTCTTCGAATATGACCAACTGATCAATAATGTGTAAAAAAATACTAGAACAGCATCAACTAGCATGTTGAACTAGCATATTTATATTATAAGTGTTTTAGATAATTGAAGAAGATTATTAATTGCAAAAAAATTATAAATTAAATTCATTTTATTATGAAAAATTGAATAAAATTAATGTTAAAAAGAATGAAATGCATGAGATATTTGTTTCTTTTTTTTGAATGAATCGTCTAGGGTAAGAGACAATTTTTTCTAGCTTGCTTAATAAGCAAACGACCCAAAGCATAGGGGTGATTTTTAGTCGAAATGCTACGATAACACAGGCAAGTAAATAGTATCTCTTGTCCAGTCAGTCGAGCAGAAGGACACAATGAAGGGTTTATTTATATGATGATGAAAAAAGGTCTCCAGTTTACGTTCCACATGCTCTTGGGAATAGTGGCACTATACCAAATCAACGTCGCTGCATTAATCCGTGAAAAATTATATCCTTCTAAACTTTTAAAAGTAATATTTTTAAAATGTCTCAGGAAAACATGCTGAAAAACAAAAAACTGACGAAACTGACTGTTATTATCAATCTGTATGACTTTATATAGTAGTGAATTGCAGTTGCAGAGTAAAATTTGAAAAAAGTAGTAAATTTCAATATATTTTGTTTCAACATTCGCCACTGAACGGAAAATAAAATTGAACACATCTTTGCAAATCTATGTTCATCAATAAAATTCCAACATTTGAAATTATTCGTGCTTTGTTGTAGCAGATGAAATTTATTCATGTCAAAAATTAGGCAGTTAAACTTACACTTCAAATTTAACTACACTTTAACGTTAATCATAAATAAATTTTGCTTTTTTTATAACTGCTCACATAATTTTTTGACTTTTTAAACTTTTTTGAAAATATTAATGTCAAAAATTACATTATTTTACAATTTCATTTATTTTTAAAATATAATTTTCATTCCCATAGTTGAAGAGGATATTTATAATATTCAGCAACGTGAAATGCATTTTGAAAGTTAAGCATTTCAGAAGTTAGAAATTAGATTATGAACTAATCAATTTTTACAAAAATTATTATATACTATACTTCGTACAGTACTAGAGTCCTTAAAGAAAAAAGAAATATTTTCCTTACAATAATTAAGGGTAAAGAGCTGAATAAACGCTTGCAAATTCAATCAATTTTCATCGATTTGTCTGCTTATATAGTGATTTCAAATATGAAGCATAAAAAAGATGGATTTAAAAAATTTTATTTCTAGAAAACAAATTATACATACATTTTTCAAAATTTGACAGCATCAAATTCATTTCAGATTTCATCAAGATATTTTAGTAAACCAGAGAAAATATTTTAATCTGTCTATAAGGAATTGTTGTCCAATTCAAAAATTATGAAAGAATGACCTCCTATTTAGATTTCACGTAAACATTTTAGAACTGAAAATTTTGCGCAGTTTTTTACAGTGTAAAAGCAGACTTCGATTACGTTTAAACGTGTTATGCCAATTTTGAGTTTGATAATTTTGTTTGCTTTTTTGAGAAACAGAAAAAATAATAGTAGGGCACAATTGTAACTTGATGAATGAACGGCTGTCAGTGCGGTAATCGTAATTGATGACGTCAATTAAATTTTTTAAATATATTGTAAAAGAGACGCAATTGGTTTATTGAGAAATAAAGTGGATTTTTTTTAAAAAATTAAATTTCTATAATAAAATTACTGTGTCTTTTGATGTCAAAAGTGTTCCAATTCAAATTCAAGATATTTTAAATTCCGTTTAAAAATAAAGATCTCATTCGCGTCATTGAATATAAAAAATAGTCTGCTTAATTAAGTTACAACTGTTCAAAACGGATAAGCCAATAATTTTTCTATCTACATCTCTTAAAATCCGAACTGACGTTGATTTTTTAATAAGTGACAGCAATTGTATGCTTCTCTTTTACGCAAAAAAATCAAAATTTATTCATATATTTCATAATTTTATTTATAATTTAATTTTTAGGTTAAAAAATCAATAAAATATTTGTTAAATATTTAACATCATGATAGACCCTGCATTTCATAAAAGTTACTGTAAATAACATTTCAGGATGCAGTTGAAGAGGGGATGCATTTGAAATCGTTTTGTTTAGCAAAATGTATAAAAACAAATTGCCCTTTAGAATCACAAATAAGGGAAGAAGGAATATTAATCTGGATATGCTTGCATATTTAGAGTGTACTATGTATAACAAAATATTTGCTTCAAGATTTGCTAATCAACAAACGCAAACTTATCAAGATTACAAAGATAAATTTTACTATTATAAAAGACGAGAAATGGAATCATAATGTCAAGTACGTCAAGTCTGACGTATTTAGGTAACAATGCGATGACATTAATAACTGATTTCTTGATTACGTATAAGCAAGAACATGATCGTCCTGCCTTGCTGGAATGGAGCTTTATCCTTGTAACTTTGTCTGCATTGAAGAGCAAATATATTTAGTTTATTGTGCTAGTCAACCATTATCATGAAGGAGAATTAGGAACAACGAACACCGGCTTAGCTGCTTGTTCGAAAAACAACCTGTCTCCGGGTGGATTACCGAACCAATATAAAAGTATCTTGTCGTCGTTGTTGTTCATGAAGTATTCCGCCAGTTACGATCGTCTGCTTGTCTCAGTCTCTTTCTGATGATCATGATTACTGCTAGGATGAACATTACTGCTAGGAAAAGAATAACTTTCGGCGACAACAGATGTATCGCTGAATGGAACGTAACAGCTACTTTTTATGATAACAAAATTCTGTTTGCTGGAAATGTTACCAATTTTCCGCACAGAGGTAAGTTTAATTAATATTCTTACGGAAGAACTTTCATGTGATTCAAGCAATTTGCATGGAATTTGACAAAATAATGTTTTCACAACGACAAATTCTAACAGAAATAAGCATCCGATAATGATGAGCTGTTCATATGACTTTATGTTATTTTCTGAATTTAATTTATGTTTATGCAATAAAAGCATCATCAACATCTGTATTTCAAAATAAGTATTTATTTTCTTTCTTACATTTTTGTGTTTCTACTTATTGTCGTAGCTACTTGACAATAAGTAGAAATGAACAAATAGCTATTTTTCATGTCAGTGTTTGGGCTACTGTTTGCAGTGATTGCTTTCAGTCGTTATTTGAGGTAATTCTGCAATGGCGGAAGATTGGCCTTGTCGTTTTTTATTTCTTGCCAGTTATTGTATATTTTGATTTTAACATTTAAATTGTTTTATTGCTTTCAAAAGAAATATGGGGGTGAAAATAATTTTCAAAAAAATACTGTACATCTAAGTTAACGAGCTGTTGGTTGGTTGGCAGTTGTTGTAGACGTTCAATAATCAGCCTCATTTATTACAGTTGAAATTTATTTAATATTCATTTCGGATTAATGACCATTTTCTATTGCATTTTTTGTAGCATTGTCGAGATCAGTGCAGAAGAGGTAGTTGTGTATAAGTTCAGTTTAAGCTATGCCCAATAACGCTACCTGAGGGTTGTTTTTCAAATATACAAATTCAGTTTTTGTGAAATCCTTATGTAATAAATAACGACGTGCTTTTTTGTTTTACCGAGATGACTGACTGTAGTGTAAGACAGCATTTTTCAGTATGCTTTATTTGAAGCAGTGGTAAGCTAATGATGTGCTTCCGGTAAACAATGCGGCGTTTTCCCTGAAAAGTCTGTTGAGTATAGATAATACGGATACGCCTTCTTTTGTTCATTTTATTTCAATATCTTATAAATAATTTATTTTGGCCTAGAATAGCATCAAATGAATGTGATAAGCATGAACAATGAGAAAGTGGCTGTTGAGATAAGTTTCCTTTTTTTATTTTGCTCGTTATTGCTCGAAAATGTTATTATCAATTTAGCATATTATTTGACAGTTGTAGTGTATGCATAAACATGGATGTACATCTATGTTGAACATTTATTTTAATGTTTCTCATTTTTACAGATATGTAGAAGAATGGAGACACGGACGGCGTGAAGCAGAACTACATACAAAAGGTGTGCCTGGTTATCAGTGGGTCCTTATTCTATAATTCTAGCCTAGCGAGACTTCGAAATAGTGAAGTTTTCTTATAGCTTAGTTATTTTAAACACGGGCTGGTGTGGTTATGATTTGATCGATGCTGCGTTTTGGCTTTGTGCCGCAAAACTGTTTTGGATGCAATTTTTTTTATCGATCGCAATATTTTGAGTTTTTTTATTTGTTTCCATTTAGCTTTTAGTTTAATCCAGGCACCTGTCTACATATGTAGACATGCGATGTTTGGAACAGTGCTGTGACATGAAAAAAGATTAGCCTTATTGATTCCAAAACTTTCGATAAATTTCCATGCTCTATAGGCAAACCAAATACGGACGAGAAATCAATGTTGAAATTAATGAAATATTTCTTTTCATATTTTAAAGAAATTACTTTATCATATTCTCAGTTTCTCATTAAATTTTTCATATTCTATGAGAAAGGGATGTTGCACATGGCATTGTCCTTAAAAAGTGCGAAGCACGGTCGTTGTACACTGTAAATGTTGGCTATCCGATTCAACGTGTTAAGTAGCTAAGCGTGGTGTGTTATCAGTTCCTAAACTGTGTTTATCTAACTCAGTGGTTTTTCTATTGGTTGAGACCCATCAACTATTCCCCCTTGGTTGAGAAATGCTGACCTAACTGAACACGCCTTTCCGGGCGTGAGAAATATGCATGGACGTGGGAAAGAGTTTAATCGATTAAGAACCTATGATATACAGGGGCCGAAGGATATTTTCAATTCATGGTGGCATTGTAAGACATCCATGTGTTACTGTTATTTCTGAATATTTTTCTTTCAAAATTGATTTCCAAATAAGCCATTTTAAAAGCAAAACCATTTACTAAATTAAACAAAGTAAATTCATTTTGATGCTTGATTGAAATCGATTTGTACTATGTATATTTCATGTAAAATTGTTCATGTTTTTTGGTAAACATTAATATAATAATATATACATTATAGCCGTTATACCGTATAACCAAACAAAGGGAGTTAAACAAGAGAACGCTGGGGCGTTCAACGCTGATGAAGAACGCTCATTCCTTTAGCAATTAAAATCTTCTGTTAGAGAGGTAAAACTAATTCTATGCTAGTCCAAAAACGCATTGAAATACCAAATGCGTTCCTGGTATTGCCTATCTTCCCCATTAGTAATTCTCTTTCAACTGAAATAGAGACTACAAGTTCAAGCAGATGAAACACTTTTGACATCTAATCCAATCGTCTTTAACTAATTTATAAATCTTCTCACGATCAATTAAATTGAATCTCTGAAATTATTATCGTTGAATAGTCATTGATACCTGCAAATGAAATAGCATGCATTCCGAGATTTTCTTTGCTATATAGCAGATATTTCATGGAATAGGGTTCCCATTAACGTATTGCTTATTCATAAAGCTTCCCACTGATAGCAAATGTGTGGCTAGTTTAATTTAATTTCAATACTTATCAATGATGAAATCCCGCTTTGCATAAAGGAGTACAAAATGTATTAGCCGGGGGTCAGAGCAAATTGAAAATGCAAGGAAATTAAATGAATTGACCATTGATGGCAAATTAATTTACTCATGCTGGGTATTTTTTCATTCTTCAGATTTATGCACTGGTAAGCAAAGCAAACCTAATTCTATTGTTCTCAAAAAGTTGGGCGTTTTGTAAAATAATTCGATCATAATTACAAGGAATAGTGTTCTATTTATAGGGATGTAAATTTCAAATAGGCCGCAATCGATGACTTTTTGAGAAATTGGATAAAATCCCCGGTTTGGGGGTTTGACATTCACAGAGCAGAAAGACCGCGGTATATTGCAAGCAAGTTCCGTTTAAATCTGATAATTTTGGATAATCCTTATCTGTATATATCTTAATTA
>JYDV01000081.1:136179-178828 GCA_001447645.1 Trichinella pseudospiralis | reverse complement strand
TTCAAAACTCAGCCATGTAGGTTTGTCGTTATCTTATTTAAACTATGGGATAACTTCACCCTTTTGAAGTATCCCTATCCCAACTTACAGAATTGGGACCCATGGAAAACCACATATACCGTATGTCTTCATTCGAAAGTTCTGCTTCGTGTCGTCCTTGATCTGCTTCGTGTCGTCCGCGATCTGCTTCGTGCCGTCCGCGTTTTCACTTTTTCTTTTCTTCATTGTCCATATCTGTAATAATGTTAAACGTTAAATCAAAAATTTTCTTCCTTTATTACATTATAAAATTGTTAAATTGAGCATAGAATTTTTTGATAAAGGAAATAACTGTCCTTTCAATTAAAGATAACCTGAACAAAATAATTATATGAAGATTGTCAAAAAAAAATAACACAACGAGAAAAATGGAATACTTTCAAATAAATAAATTTCAACAGTTGAAAATGGTCTTCCGTAGTTACTCTATGCCTTAAATGAATTCAGAAAACGCACTCAGAGATGCTAACGCTTGCCACGTAAATTAAGCAAACAAGTGCACTGATGAGTGCACGATAAGGCAATCTTCAAACGACCCTTATTTGCATAATGTAGCGCTAGAAACCGATTTTTGTGTGAATTATTCTACCGTAACGCCGTGAAATTAGGATCATTACTAATTGATGCACAGCAAACTGCTACTCTATCAAATGTCACGCTTAGAGTGGAATAATTTCAAGTGACTTAAAAAAAGAATTTAAATGCATAAAGTTGGTAGTAATTTACGTGGGATATACATTCTTTTTTTAAAGATGAATTCTCACCTGGTCTCATTATATTAAAACCAAAAATAAGTAATTTTACAGTGAAATGTCTTCGATGTTACATATTAGAACCTCAAGGTGTTAATTGAAAGCACCCATTCGTAGCCTCCCTAGGCCAGCCTTATAGAATAAGTGTACCCAAGAAATCATACATACCTCTTGTTTTCTTTTGATCTGCTTCGTGCCGTCTATGGATTTTTGTACGGTGTCATCTGCATTTTTATTTTTTTCTCTTCTCCATTCTTTATACCTGCAAAAATGATATTAAATTAAAAATTTCCTCACTTCATCGCTTATTAAAAGTTGCACCAGAATTTGAAATATAATAATTAACGGCGTTTGAATTAAAAGGTAGCATTAACAAAATAATTTCACAAAACTTTGAAATATAATTCAAACATACTTACAAAAGCGAATTACTTTTCATGAATTATAAACGGCTAGTATTTTGCGCCATATTAAATTCAGAGAACATTTTACAACGCTACCACTTGCCACGTAAGTCAAACAAACAAATGCCCAATTACTGATGATAGAGCACCATTATGGCGATCGTTATTTGCATAATGGAGCGCTAGAAATCAGTTTCAGGGGATTAGAACTTTCTGAAGATCTTCTTTTGATTGGTCATTTCATTTTCGGCTATTAAATCTGTGTATATTAGTTATATTTTTTACCATAGATGTATTTTCACAAAAATATCATTTTTCATAAATCATAATTTCATCTTTCATAAAAATTTCATCTTTTAATTGGAATCATTTTATTTTTTATTTTGTGCGTTTCTCCGATGTGTACTGTACTAACTGATTACGTGACGTTCAAGAACAACTAAATTAACAAATAGCAGTATCAAAGCAATTGGTAAACGCTTACCTTGCTTTTCTACTTTATTTTTTGCTATTCTTTCTTTTTATGGTTTTCATATCAGTTTATTTCTATCTGTATTCATATTTTTTATCTTTAAAATAGCGGCTTCCATCTTCCAGCCATTTAAATTGTACCTGCAACACGCTATTTGATCCAGAATCCATTACCCGCCAAATAATGAAATTTTGTGACCCTATTCACCAGATTCGCAAAATTTTCCAGATAATATTTGAGCGTTTCACCTAAATTTTAACTTATTTAACTTCAGACGTTTTTTAATCGCAAAAAATTATGTAAAATATTATTTTATTATATTTTCGTTACTCACATTCACGACCTTAATTTCTTGCCAGCTGAACTGTACCTGAAAAAGCTATTTCCTACAGCATCCAGTTTCAGCTTCAGTGCTGGAATGTCATTTGCATTAAAATTTTAAATACAAAGTTTTAACGTTTGCGCCGTAACTATGAAAACTGTTTTAGCCAACTATTTTCTTTCTGTATGAGTTTTAAGGTAAATGGTATTCAGGTACTAGGTGAAAATGAATAGTTCTTTCTTAATTTTTCAGAACTTATAGTTTTGAAAGCTCAGCTGCCCAGTTGATGAATATTTGTAAGTTGTTTCAAGCTAAAAAAATAAATGAAACTCATCAAGCAATCATTATATCTGCGCTAAAAATTTCTCATTTGTTAATTTCGCAAAAAATACTAATCAACAATTTCAAGATAATTCTTTTTTGATATGTTCAATATAACTACTGCGAACAACACAGTCCACGTTCGCTCCATGATTTTCACATCAGTGAACTGGATTTATTGCATGCAGCAACTCAATCTCAGATAGGTAACAGCGCAACAAATCATCAGATTGACTAAGTTCCGCCATCAATTCAGTACCTCAAAGCTTTATTTCGACATATGACAAAATATACAAAAATCTAAAGTTCTGCACACTATTCACTATACAACACTGCGCTCACACGCGCCAACACACCACATTACACTAACTGTAACAGTAACTGTGAACTGACTCACACCGCTACTAACATATAAACATATATATAAATATACATATACAATGCCACGCTGGTGGTTCTAAGAAAAACTGATGCTGAGAACATCCGGCGTTACATAACATCAAAGCCTTGTGCCATCTGCACCAAACTCCCGTTGTTTCGTCAAGAACAAATTTTCAATTTTCTTAATATTTGGCAGAATTTAAATTCTTATCATCATAGTTGTCGCTATGATCATATATCATTAACATATGTCATAAAAATACTTTTCCCATGCATCTGAAGCAGGCAAAACAACAAAGTCTCACGCATCTCCAATACGAAGACCCTCAGCTTGTGTCACCAGAAGCATGCACACTATACATCCAAAGAGCAAAAGAAAAACTCACACTCTATCTTATCTAAAGGAATGGAACTGCGCGCTGCACGGTAGGATTCGATTTGATCTCTCCATCGGCGATCTACTTTAAGTACAGGCTCTACTCCAGGCATGTTTGCCATTTTGCAAATTCATTTATGCCAGACTTCATCTCTTGCATTTTCCTTACAATGCATCACAAGAAAGTTTTAATTAATAAAGAACTGCTTTTTTGCAATGTTCTTGATTTACATTAAAAATGCTTTTCTTCTTTTATAAGCGTTTCAGCTTGCTTACATGTGTTACATGGATTATTGAACTTTCCAAAATTTAATTGTTTTCCAATTTCTTGGCGTAAAGCTTTTCAGTATAACTATCCAGAAACTTTCAATGACAAACATGATATTTTCCCGTTGTTTAACTAACACTACATGGTGGTCATTTTTTGTCTTTGTTGTTGTGCATTTGGCTGTTGTTGTCTTTGTAAAAGCTGTGACAGATCTCACTTTTTCTGGTTTTGTAACCAAGATGAAAAACATTTAAAATATCAAAAGAAAATTAACAGAAAAGACAAAATCTACATCAATAAAATATAAAAGTATTATAATAAAAAAGGTCAAAAGTAATAAACAAAATATTCCAAAAATAAGAATATAAATACAGTGAAACTCTGATTATCTGAACAGCTAATAATCCGAGGTCATTTTGGCTGACTGGTTGAAATGCATTGGTAAATGGTTGGTAAAATGAAATTCAGCCTTCGTTTTACTAATACTGTTATATTCAGTTGTCTTGGTATTTTTATGCCTGATATCGGACGGAAAGGTTTTGTAGTTTCAAAGAAAAAACTAGAAGTGTGGAAACGGGTGGACACCGGCAAGTGGTTCAGAAAAATCGCTGGGAATTTTGGTGTAAGTACGTCCATAAATTCAGATATCTGTCGCAGTTGACGTCAGTTGAGAAACTTTGTGTCACTCATGGATACTTGGAGTAGCTGTTCTTCACGAAAATCAATAAAAAATGCGTCAAACAACGCACTTCGTTCAGCATTGTATACAACTGATTCCTGCAAAAACATGCACTAAGACCAACCACATTCAATGGTCCCATTCTTCAATAAAAAGCACTAGTTTTCAATACTAAACTTGGCATTGAAAATTGTTTAGCCCGTATTGCATTGCTAAAACTTTAAACTGAACCTGATGCTCTTTGAATGAACCGCTGAAGAATGTAATCAACCACGTCAATAAACGCTGCATGCAATTTAAATTAGTAAAGGGCAAATAATGTCGCATAATAAACGAAATGTCGACTATTCGGCGTCTGATTGAAGATAACAGCTATAAACGCTTCAATAATGTACATATATTAAAAAAAATTCAAAACGCATGATTATCTGATAATTTGATTATCCGAAAGACACTCAAAAATCATGCGTTGGGATAATCGGAGTTCCACTGTATTGACCAAAGAGAAACGCTGAAAGTAAAGCGGGTAATTAAAAATGTATTCTAATATAACTCACTCAACTGACTTCAGTGCTTGAATCCATTTTGTCTATTTACAAAAAAAAATCAAAAAATAAAAATTCACACTTTGAAATAAAATCAAATATAAAATAAATAAACCTACAGTAAAATTTAAACGTATGAAGAAACGGTTTTATAAATTAATAATAAAATTCTTTTGAAATGATAAAAATTTAATTGTTAAAATTAAACTACACGTTAAACGGACACAAGTACAAAACTCAAAATATTGCGATCAATAAAAACAATTGCATACAAAACGCTTTCGCGGCATCAAAGCCAAAACACTGCATTAATCAAATCACAATCATACAGGATTGTCCTTAAGATAATTAAGCTATGAAAAAAGTTCACCCTTTCAAAGTTTAAGCAACCCAGAATTATAGAATAGGGACCCATGGATAATCAGACACACCTCTTGTCTGTAGTTCTGCTTCATGTCGTCTGCGTCTCCATTCTTCTATATATCTGTAAAAATGACAAAAATTAAATTAAATGTTCCACACAGATGTACATCCATGTTTATGCATACACTACAACTTTCAAATAATATGCTAAATTGAAAATAACATTTTCAAGCAATAATGAACAAAATCAAAAGGGCAACTCAATAGCCGTTTTCTCATCGTTCATGCCGATCATATTCATTTGATGCTGTTCTAATCAATTAATCCACAATCAATTATTTAAAAGACATTAAAATAAAATAAACAAAAGAAGACGTATCTGTTTTATGAATACTCAACGGACTTTTCAGGTTAAACAGCGCATTCTTCAATAGCAATACACCGTTAGTAGTTCACAAGTGCTTCAAATAAAACATATTAAGAAAGACGCTACCGGACGCTACGGTCAGCCACGTCAGTAAAACAAACGAACACATTGCTGCTCATAAGATAAGGAAGATAAGATTTCACGAAAAGTGAATTTGCATATTTGAAAAACAACCCTGACGTAGCGTTGTCACGTAAAAAAGATTTTTTGAAACAAGTATTTTTGTTTCAGTTTCCAAAAAAGTAAAAAAAAAAGCAAGTAAGTCTTCAAAAAACATGTTCCTGTTACGACATTTTGTGATTCACTTTTCTTTGTGCTGTTTAGAATTACAATGTCTTATGAACAAATATTGGAAGTAACATATGCCAAATCACAATCATGTTTTATGCATTTCGCCGGTTTTTCAATGGAAATTCAATTTGCATAGCAACAGCATAATTTGCGAAAAGTGACTTCGAAAGAATGCATGATTAGCATGCATGTTACCATTTAATACTGTGTTCGACGTTATGTATCTTATTGTTTTTCATGAATTCAGACAATCATTCATTAATGAACATTCATGGCAATCGTGCTGGGAATTGAATGCTTGGGATCTCCTACATGACCTTTATGATCTCCTATATGACCTCACATGACCCTGATTAGCTATCTACTCATAGTTTCTTATGCATCATTACTTATTATCCAACAATATCTCATTTACTGTTATTATCATTAATAGTCTACTGATAAAATATTGAAGTTTCAAGACTAAAAAAATATTCGCTAATACATTATTTAATGCTTCTTATTTTGAGATGCATTTGCAATGCGCTTGCACTTTTTACTTTGCAATTCATTCCACTGTTGCAAATTACTATTTTTGAAAATCTATAATCCATTAAATCATCTATAATTCATATAGTAAAAAATATTATTCAACTTGCCACTATAAGTCATGCATTCTAAATGTAATAGATTATGAAAAAGGTCAACTAAAGCACCAGATTATTATTAGCTCATCTACATAACCCTGAGAATCAGCAACAATAACAAATTGTTCACAAAATAATATTATTTTATAAAAAAAGTCATATCAGTGCTATTATGTTGCCAAACATTTGAGCACAATTTTCTGAAATTTTAAAGATTTTTAAAATTTTCAAAAAGAACTTTATTCTGTAAATGAAGATCTTCCACCCTTCACTTACTTGTTTTATGCTGTGTTGTGCTCTTTTGTTGTTGATATGCATGAGCTCTTCGGTTGCACTTCATTAATAGTCCAACAGAACTGTCATACTTGCTTCGCAATTCGCTGCAATCAAGATAAATTCTTCAATTGCTGCTGCAGCATTTTCTACTGTCAGCAGTGATCGTGAGTAAACTTCAGGGAACGTTTCAATCTCACAGAGCATCGTGCTGGCAAGAATCGAGACATTGAATTCATCCTGAAATCGTTGCCAATAACGTGAATCCCTGCAAAATTTCCTTACCTCAAATTTAAAAAGTGGAATATTAGTAGACACGGTCAGGTCAAGAGAGGAGTTGAGTCCGTTGATTCTGGCTCTTTCTTCACGTGGGTGTGACTGACTAATTTGATCAACTTCGAATCAGAGTTCCACGATCACTGAGCTCAGAGTTTCTCGCTTGTCTTCTATCAACGTATGTATTGGTTTCCCCTGTTGAGCAATTGCATGATCACAACTTTCTGTCGACCATCTGTCAGGGCATCTCTCATCAAGGCAACCATGCAGGATTGACTTGGCCAAACTTGCAAATTCAGCCAATCATATTCCGTAACTGACTGTAAGTCTTCGCTCCAGTTCAACGTTCGCCGAATGGCGCATCTCGAACTTATGCCTCATTTTTCACACTGTACAGATCAGTAGCAATATTAGCCATAAATAAACACTTACGGCTATCGAGAAGAAATCTGAACAAGTAGACACACTAAAAATTTAGTAGAATACGCAACAAAACGCCTATATACAATCAAAGGTGAGAAAATTTCTTTTTTCTTCGCTAACTTCTTAGCTACAATCTTCTGTTAAGCTCTCTTATGACCTGGGTCTATATATCAATCTGGGTCTTCTGCCAATATCTGATCCGAGAAACAAATGTGCAGTAAATAACAATGCGTATAGGCGCGTTTTGGTAAAATATTCGATTGAACTCGTCAGCAGCTGTCGACGTGTGGAATTTCCTACAACTTCTTAACTTCAAATTACATGCTTCATCATTGAATGATATTAAAGTAGAACACACATGCCGTGAAAAATGGAAAATACGCATTGAAATATATTCAATGAATGCTAATAATAATAATAATAATAATAATAATAATAAATTTCCCTAAAGCACCTGAAATTTATGCTTGTAGTAAAAATAATGAATGTCAAAGGAGTTTTGAATGGCAATGAGCAAAGAAAACCAACTCCACGCCTGTATCTCTGCTACCGACGCAAGCTTACAAAACCAAATTTGACAAAGCTAAGAGTAAAAATAAATGAACAATTATTTTACAAATAATTTAAAATTATATTCAAAACGACTTCAAAAAATTAAAATTATTATAACTATTCAGTCACAAAAGTTGGATATTAATAACAAATTACATTTGGTTAATTTAGTAATAATAAATAATGTGGTAAAAGAAGGATTGAAATGAGCATTTCTATACACGAAATGATTGCTTTTCAAGCAAAGCAAAGCAAAGCCAACTCCATTGTTGTTGTTGTTGCTGTTGTTGCACAGTGCAGCTGTTTGAAGATCAGAGATTGTTGGTAATTTAATGATCAATTTTTTGACGACAGTTAGTTTTGAAGACAACAAAGCACGCTGCACAACAAATCACATTGCACAACAAGCAGGGCGGTACAATATGGTTGTTGAAATTATAAACATGAACCAATTGAAATTCAGAAGAGCAAATGAATAATAAAATCCAAGTTCAAACATTATTGGCTAATTTTCAAAATTCCCGCCGCTCACAATGAATGTATCATGCACTTGAAAGGTTGAAGTTTGCAAATCAATGTATTACAATCGGCTCAGAGAAATGGAAAAGTGAAAAATTTTGCGCAACTTTGCACCACCCAATGTGAATGAGAGGTTCAGCTTGTGAAATGAAAATTGTCATCAATGGAAAATAGAAAATATTTTAAAAATACAATTGCGATACAAAAATCACTGTTCAAAAACGCACAATTAGAGTCACGCAATCACGCAATCGTTTTACAATTAAATAACATATAGGGGCAACAATCATTGCAAAAATTAAATCAGCAATCTTGTTCAAATCACTTATGCCTAACGTTTCTATGAATTTCAGGCTTGACATCGCACACAAGTTTCAACAGCAACTGTATCACCTGAAAACAGAGCAACAAGCATAAAAAATTACAATAAAGAAAAACTGATATTATAAAAATATATACAGATTAATAGTATGAGAACAGAAGTGGCTGAATCAGAATTGTACAGTATAATATCAAGAATAAACGCGTGTGTGATGAACAGCAATTTGCGATTGCTTTCAATAATAATAATAATAATAATAATAATAATAATAAATACTAATGCTTACTTGTTCTTTGTTGACGCTGACCAGCTTTTCAATGCGTTCCATTTTTTGACTAGCTTCGGTCTCAATTTTCTGCGCCACGTCATCTCTGGAGCCAAGATGCTTGGACTCGTATTGTCGAAATTGACGTTCCCTTTGCTGAACAAATTAGCATAGCAATTGGTGTGAAAAGAACATTTTCGTTTCTCCCTCTCATCACAAATTATATTAAACCAGACAACATCGGTCCGGAAAATATTATTAATAATATTTCAATTCAAATGCTCACCTCGCGGTATTTTTCAATCTCCTGCTGCGCCTCCTCCTTCGCTTGCTTCAGGCGACGCGCTTTGCGTTTGCGAGCTTCGTTCACTTGCTCGGCTGCTTTCTTCTCTGCCGCCAGCAATTGCTGTATGCCGGTCGTCTGACTGGCCATGGGTCATGCGTCTCACTCTGCCAACAACAAGGAGACACGCACGATTGCATTGAGGCAAATTAATTAATACAAGCAACAAATATACAAAAAAATATTCAAATAATCAACGGCGCGGTGACCAGCAACCGTTACAGTACGAACTGCATCATGAAACACACAACCACCGTCTGTCGTCGCTGTCGGTTGAAGTTACTTTGAAAAAAGAAGCTTCAACCGACAAATTATTTACTTTTTTTTAATCAACCAAAATTAAATAAACAAAAAAATAAACAAACAAACAAACAAAACGAACGAACGAACGAACGAAACGAACGAATGGAGATGGACGGAAAAGCACGATCTCTCATCTCGAGGGCCAACGCCCGCTTTCAGATCGGCATGCCGTGCACGGTGACAAAGTGGCTGGACAAGGTGAGCTGGTAAGGCGCCGGTGAAAAAGGGAATTGGATTTGAATTCGCAACGTGGCAGCCAGGTCGAAAACCGACGCCTCGGTCACCACGGCGGTCAAGTCGACACCACCGCTGGTCAACGGAGCGACGTGCAAACGCGACGCCGACCGTCCGGACCAGCCGACCACTTTGCACTGAGCTTCGGTTGACGCCACGCCCTGAACACGGATCGCCACCGGATGTGCACGCGAACAATTGTGCAACGTCAGCTTGACCGGAATGCGGCACATTCTGAAAAGCAAATCAGATGATGCAGATGCAAAATTTTACACTACAACAACAGCTATGATTTGCATACTTGGATTGGAGAAAGTCGTGCGATACGGACGGCTCGTAAAACAGATCGTACGTTACGGCATTGGCGCACAACGGCGGCTGTTCATCGTCATTCTTCAACAACAACAACAACAACAACAACAACAGCAACAACATCACATCGGATGTGATGGTTGTCGAATAAAAACCTACCTGCTGATTGGTCATAGTGGTCAGTTCGCCGAAGTCGGTCTCGTCCAACAGCAACGACGACAACAAGCAGCAGCTCTGGCCCAAGCAACTCCAAGCCAAATTCTGGCAGTGGTGATCAGGGTCGGCGCAGTCGGCTCTCCAGTATAGGAACAGTGTCGAGTGTTTGGGCGTGAGCCGGAACAATTCTGGAGCCGTTTGACCACCACCACCACCGTCGTCGTCGTCGAAGTCGGACAAGGAAAAATAGCTGACTGGCCGTCGGTCAGCCACGCCCGACGGTCCAACTTCGAAAATAATATTCTCTGATTGGCCACTTTTCAACACGTAAGCTGTTGTCACCAATGATTAAGAGCTGCATTATGAAAGATAAACAAAACAAACAATCAAACAAACCAATTACATCGTTTCTCCCCGAGAACATTTTGTATAGCCAACGCGTTGGTGGAATACAATCCAATGCCGGTGAGGTGGATGGAAATTGTGGTCGAAGAATCATCGCTCTGAAAAATGGAAAATTTTTCAAACTGCCTTGACGAACTTGACCACAATTTGCATACGGGATATTGGTTGAGCACGTTGAGAACGATCAATTTACGCTGACCGGACACCGCGTAGTGGTACGGCAGTCGCGCGTTGTTGTTGCTGTTTGGTGTGATGGTGATCGACCGACGGATATTCAACAAAGTCCGCCATCGAAACATCCCGACGCTCAGCTTGCCGTCGACGGTGGCGGAGGGCGAGAGCCAGTAGAACAAAGCCCGCACCGGCGGTCCGGGCACCGCGTGCAAGCGAACCCGCAACAGTAGCTGCTGGTCGGGCCGGAGTGGACCGTCCGCGTCGGCGGCGTTCAACAGCTGAACAACGGTCGAATCCAGCTCTGGCACCGCCACACCCTGCCGCCCGGCAATGCCAGCCGACAGCATCCCGCCCGGCTCGGCACACAGACACAGCAGACGCACGTCCTGACGGCCGACGTTGGTGATGCGCACGCGCCAGTCGAGCAACTCGCCGTCCAAGTGTGCCCTGGCCGAAGGGCGTTGGTCGTGGTCGAGGAACTCGAAGCGGAGCTTCGACGCGGCGCTCACAAACCGGGGCCTCAGGCGACAGTCCGACGGGTCGTCCATCTCCAGCGCCCTGCAAGCGGCCACCGGCGGACGTTGGCGATCGCCGGGCGACAGCAAATCGTACAACAGTCGGTCGACGGTCAGTTGACCGACTGAATCGCTGCTCACGGTCAGAGCTATTCGACAGCCGCTGGCTCCAGGTTCGAGCAACAGACCGTCGACAACGCTGCGCTGAACCGTCGCGGGCCAACGCCCGTCCAGGCGAACATTGCGCAAATTGACCGCCACATCCAGCGGATTATCCAACGTCAACACCACCGTCACGCTGCGACCCACACCCACCCAGGCTTCCCTGCTGTTGTCCGTCGACGTGCTGTCCATGTAGCAGAGGGTCTGCTGTTGCTGTTGTTGTTGTTGTTGCTGCTGCTGCTGCAAAGAAGATCCCATTAAGTGAAAGGCACTTTCACGACATCGTCGTTCTAGAATTTTCCAACTCTCATCGGCCCACTCCGCCGCAGTAGCAGGGCACTGCTGGCTGAGGTCCACAAAATCTTCGCCTGAATAGACGACCGTTTCCGACGTGCGAACCACAGGCAACGCCAACGAGTCGATCCTCTTGCCGCCGACCACTTGAAGCCGACCAGCCACGGTCAAATACTCCTCTAGTATTGATTGTTGCTGCTGCGCCGACAGTGCACAGCCTGAAGACAGCAAACGTCCAAACGCATCCGCACTTTCCGCCACTCTCTTCAAGCCGCAATACAACTGACCCAGGGTTAAATTTATGTGATCCTACAAATATGTATTTGGCGTTTAATTTGAAAATCATTTTCCAATAAAAACTCACGCGTATATAGATGCGAATACTTATTTATCAGTCAAATCAATCATTTACCTCTGAATAATTCCATCTTTTCGAAATATACATTTGCAATGCTTGCTTGTAACAACGTATAGAATTCAGTCGCAACGAGCATTTCAAATAACGATGACCGGCCAGAACGAGATGAAAGCTAGCCTTGCGGTGACGTTTCGAAGCTGCAAAACAACGCGCCGCTTCTTCCAAAAATAAAGCACTAACCAAATTATCCTGCGCAATGGCATACAATACAGAGTGGAGAAAATTGAAAATTTACACAAATTATATGCCAACCTTCTCCGCGAAACGACTCAACTGACAGGCCGCTTCCACAAATTGACCGGAAGTGAGCAAAATTTGAACGCTGAACAAAACCGCACGTATACCATACCACAGTTGACTTGACGAATTGAAATTAAAAAAAAAACATAAATTTTCATAATAACATTCTTCAACGCATACAATACTTGCAAACGTCGACATAAGTAGAAATTGCACTTTCCATATAATGATTTGGATACGTTTTTGCCGAACATTGACCAAGCAAAAACACGCTAAGGCAGACCATCTCCTTCAGAAATGAACAGCATGAAACAAAAAAAAATATATATATGTATACACATTGCCCGGTCGTGAATATAATAATAATAATAATAATAATAATAATAATAATAATTGAATAATACTACACGTACACAAGCTCCGGCATATTGCAACCAAGCGTGCATGTTTGAAAACTCTTTGCGAAGCGAATGATAAATTTGATACGCCTGTTCGTAATCTTGGAAGAGAAAAGCCAAATCGCCAAGGCGACGTGCTTGCATCTCGGCAGATTCGAGGGAAAAACTCGGCTCCGACAACGATACCATCGTCGTACCGGAGCCGGATGCCAACGACGAGCCGGCAGTGACGGATGAAGAGGCCAGCAAATTCGGGGAACTATTCCCAGAAAGCCACTTTTTGGTCACATTGATCAAAGATTTGCCAATTCTCTTCCGTGAAGAAACCTGCATTTCAGAACGTGAACAGAAAACATACCGAACAATAAAATTCAATATTTTACTTGTTCATTGAGCATCTTCATCTGCCGTTCCACGTAAGGCACCAAGCCTTTGTTGCAAAATTGCAACAAAAATGCACGCACTTGTTGAACATCCTGCTCAGTCAAACACTGACCTCTGTGATAATACAGGATGAGAAAACAGTTATAAAAATTAATTTCAAAAAAAATAAATCATACCGAACAACTTCTGCTTGGCAACCATTCGACGGATACAATACTTGCTGATCGTAGTCAGCTTGGGCAGCAGCAGCAAATGCTGTTTGCAAATCAACTTCGCTCAACGGATGCGGTATCAATTGCCTACTATCCGATTCCAATGACAGAAAATTTGCACCCGGATTGGCTTCTATTGGCTTTTGTCCATCGTTCACTGCCGTATCGTCGCCGCTGGCAGTGAAAAATCGAACTTCATTTTCAGTTGAGGAACTTTTCCCTTTTGGATCATTGTTCAACAGCTCGATGCAACTGTCGTTCATTTGTAATGCAATTGCATTAGCATCGTTGTTGATGAAATTCGTCCACAAATCTGTGGAACAATTTTCGCCCGGTTCACAACTGTTCAACCGAAGAATATGGCAATTTTCCTCCCCGTACAATTTCCTCATTTGCTGATAAATTTCATCTGTCCTGAAAATGGAAAACACCAATATCTATTGATAATAATACAAAATTTTTAAAACAATAACCTGCGTTCGTCACCAGATTTCACATCGTGCAATAGTACGTAATATTTGAATACATTTTGAAAAAACCATTTCGGGGCGCTAACATTTCTTGGCAATGAAAAGTCTGTCATTTCAGTCACCCGTCCAGGCTGATGCTGATGAGCGTGCTGATACTGTAGCAATAGATTCAAACATTGCAAAGGCTCTTGGTCAGCGGAACTGATCACAAATATACCTACAAATTAAATACAAAAATCATTTCCCAAACAACCAGTACTTTAAAATATTCAATATCTTCTAAATCCTGAGTATCAAAATTGAAACGAAGAAAAGGCATATGCATTTGAAATTGCAGTTGGTTAAAAATGCAAAACACCAAAATCAACCTTCGTCAAAATATTCACAACACTTTGGCATCATCAACTTGCTTACAGTAGGCTATTGGAAGTAAATTGAAAATTGTTCCAAAGTGGCGCTCAACGACAGATACATCACGCATCCGCTTGATGCAAAACTGAATACACGCAAAAGCATTATTTGTATAACTAGTTTTACGAAACGGATGCAACTGAATTTCCACATTTCACAATATAAAATTAGAAAGCAGGCCATGATGTCGCGTCGATAAATCGAACGGAAAAATTCGATGCGCTTTATTGCACAAGAAATTCAATATGCAAACAGCCAATCACATAAAACAATCGAAGCTTTCAATCAGTAAACCAGTCATAGCTTAGAACAACAACAGCAATGATAGTAAAATATGATGATGCAAAGCAATCGAACAGCAATCAAATTGATAAACGTGTTTCCACAGTGCAATAATGTGAACCGGCAAATCATTGATGAAAACAAATTCAACTAATAAAAAAGAGAATACTCACAAGCTAAATAAGTTCGAAGAAATTCGTGCTCGCCAGGCTTCAACAATCCCAACAACTGCTTCCTATATTCCAGGAACCAAGGCAACGGTTGAGAATGTGAAATCGCGCTCAATCTCTCATCGTCGGCCAAATATTGCACACGTCTCATCGCTTCCATCAAATTCAATCTCAACGCTTGTGCAACCAAAAATCCACTTTTACGAATGTCACGAAAATCCAACTGCAATTGTTCAATTTTCACGCACTGCCCACCAGGACCTTTCATCATAACTATGAGAAAAAAAAATTTTTTTTTTTCATTTTTAAAATCAGAAACCAAATTTCAACAGCTCAACTTCGACTTTACTACTTTACCAGGTATGTGGATTTGGCTAAACGGTTGCAACAATTCGGCAAACATCAGATTATTTTTCTGACAAATTTTCTCCGCCTCGGCACTCGCTATCACTCCAATCATTGGAGCAAAATTTTCTTTAATAAATTCCGCCATATGAACATGAAGAACAATGCTAGAAATTTAAAATTAATAATAATAATAATAATAATAACTGAAATCAAACTCACCACAAACCGTCAGCATAGAATGAATGAGAAGGAATTTACAGCTGCATTGTAGATCAGAAAAAACACTACATTACTAAAAAATTTTTTAATAATAAAATAATAATCAAAAGAGACATTTTATTTTTAAATAATCAAGTAAAATTTTTGAAATATATCAAAATTTGTTAACTGTACGCGCCAAATAAACCATTCTAACAAACATAAATAGAAAATAAACAACCTCCAATGTATAATATGCTTTCTACCAAAGCAAATGAAGTGTAAAAAAAATATCACAGCATGTGTAAGGTGCAAAAAATAGCAAAATTGCATTATATTGGTCAATTTGAGGTTTGAAAATTGACAATTTTCAAATAGGATATAAAAAAGAATCCGATTCACTAATAACACATACTCACATACAAGCCGCAACTGAACGCCAAACAATCATTACTTATTATCATCAATAATTACAGAAACACAAATGACGACATCAAGTACAACGGCAAGAATCAAAAAATTGCATTAAAAAGAAAAATATTGAAAAATTTGTTTTATTAACATAGCTCTTCATTTGATGGCGGAATAAATTTGTTTACTGCACTCTTATTTTTCGCTTTTCAAAGTTTCAATTACTGAAGTGATTGATTTCAAAAAAAATTTACCTCTAAAACATTTGAAAATTTAAAAAAATTAAAGTAAAAATTTTATGTAAAAATTAATTAGTATAAATTTATATTTTTATTATAATTTTTGAAAATGTTTTTCAAATTACAATTGTACTTCAATACATTAAATGTACTGTAATGGTGAAAATTTGACCTTGTTGTTTTTGTTGATTTGCCAGAGAATACGATGAAATTTGAACATGAGCGGTAGACGTTTTAAATTTAAAAAAATATGCGACTTGCAAGCCAAAGTTGTTGTTTCCACGCCAGTTTTGCCAGCTACACGAGGTAAGAATGTTCGGATTTGTTTCCACCCAGTGGACATTTTTTGGTTGTTGTGGTTGTTTGTTGAGTGATGTTTGATTTTATTTTGTTCAAAAAAATTATTTTTTCCAAATTCTTAGCAATTTCAACTTCTTCACCGACACGCCTGGGCAACAAAAGTGCTTTTTCCAATGGTACTTGTGCAAGCAGTTCAGGCACGTTGTGTACGAGTACGGCCGTCGTTGGCGGCGGATTCAACAGCAGAAAGCTGCAACTGCCGACTGGCGACGCGACAGTTTTTCAAAATTCCACAAACACTTTAGCGTTGGAATTGGATGGACAAGACGATGATATTTTTCAAGATGTACCTTTTGCGGACAGTTTTCCGGATGATGACGCAACTTTTCCAACAACTGTTGCTTCAGGCCAGTCAAAAGTGGAAAACAGTTGCGCAATTCCGCAGAGGTTGATCGACGAGTTCGAGAACGAGGACGAGGACGATTTTCTGCTTCTTGCCGACCGAACGACGAGGTCGAACTTTGCCAGCGTTTCGAACACTAGTGCGGATTTGAGTTCGAATAGTGAATTTGGTCGATTTGGCTCGCCAGAACTGGGATGTTTCACCAGTACACCGAAAGTTCGATGCAGAGGATCGAAATGCACGACGCCAAGTTCGAAAACCAAATGTTCCAAGTCGTCCAAATCCATATCGAAAGAAGAAGAGAAAGTTGAATTTGTCGTCCAGAGTGGTGAAGAAATTTCCATAGAGAAGGTAACAGCGTTTGTTGTTGAAGATCGTGATGGTGATGATGATGATGAGGAGGAGGAGGATTTTGTTTCAGCTGAAATCAGTTATTCGCTCGGTGGAAAAAGATTCAGCTGACAGCGCGGTTGAGTTGGAGAAACGTTTGAACATTTTGTCGGTTGTGATTTGCAATTTGTTGGAAAAGTCTGCAATTCCAAAAATTGCCAACCTGCTGCCGGAATCCTGGCGCGACGTATACCAGTCGGCAGCGTTGATGAGGAAAAAGTTGATCGCCAGACGTCGATCATTGGTGAAGCGTTCGAGCTGCGGAAAAGTGCAGCATCAGGAGAAGCAGCAGCAGGAAAAGCAGCAGCAACAACAACAACAACAACAACAGTCACCGTATTTCAGTGAAATTTTGCCGACCACATCCGGCACAGTAGGAGAAAAACCGTTTCAAACAACAGAGAGTCCCTGCCAGCCGAAGCTCGGTGCTCATGGCAAATTTCGAAGCTTTGTTCGTGATGACTCGAGCGATTTCGAGCACAGCAATTTCGAACATTCGCCTGCCGCCAGCCGAGCGTTGGATCGAGTGTTCGGCTTCAGGAGTTTTCGGCACAAGCAGCTTGCTGCAGTGAATGCCATTCTGCTCAACTATGACTGCTTCATTTTGATGCCAACCGGCGCTGGCAAGAGTCTTTGCTACCAGCTGCCGGCGGTGATCGACGCCGGCGTGACCGTGGTCGTCTCTCCGTTGAAGTCGCTCATTGAAGACCAAGTGCACAAGTTGAACGAGTTGCAAGTACCAGCTTTGGCACTGTGTGGAGATGTGCCCGTATCTCAACTGTCGCTCAAGTCGACGACGGCGGTCAAGCTCGTCTACGTCACTCCTGAACGACTGAGCGCGTCGTCGAAATTGCTCGAATTGCTCGACAACTTGTACCAGCGCCGACTGTTGAGCAGGTTCGTGATCGACGAGGCCCACTGCGTATCCCAGTGGGGCCACGACTTCAGACCCGACTACAAGCGGCTGTTCTTGTTACGGCAGCGCTATGTCGGCGTGCCGATTGTCGCTTTGACTGCCACGGCCACGCCCAAAATTCTCGTCGACACCAAAAAGCAGTTGAACATGCCCCAGGCGAAACTGTTCATCAGCAGTTTTGTCCGTTCCAATCTCTCTTACAAAGTATTCGAAAAAGATAACAAATGCTTGCAGACGATCGTTTCTCTGCTCAAAGGCATCTATGCTAACAGTTCTGGAATTATTTATTGCTTGTCGAGAAAAGAGTGCGAGTCGGTTGCCAATTTGCTCGTTTCTCACGGTATCAGAGCGGAACCGTACCACGCCGGCCAGGCGGACAGTCGAAGGTCCAAAGTGCAACGCGACTGGATCTGCGGCAATGTGTTGGTCATCTGCGCGACCATAGCTTTCGGCATGGGCATAGACAAGCCGGACGTGCGTTTCGTCATTCACCACAGTATGCCGAAATCAGTCGAAGGTTATTATCAAGAAACTGGGCGTGCCGGACGAGACGGTTTACCAGCGCACTGTTTGCTATTTTACAGTTATCATGTGAATGGAGATTGTTGATTTGTTGTTTCTGTGCTTATATGGTCGATTGATTGATTTGTGATTTAGGATTCGGTCCGTTTGCGCAAATTGATGGAATCAGAAATGTCGGCATCGAAAGGAACGACCGTGTTGGAAATGCACCGTCGGAATTTGCTCGAAATGGTCGCCTATGGTGAAAATGTGGGCGTGTGTCGCCGGAAATTGTTGGTCGAACACTTCGGCGAGATTTACGACTCGGCAGTGTGCAAGGCCAACTTGGCCACCGCCTGCGACGTTTGCAAACGACGCCACTCGCCGTCGTTGTTCGATTTGACCAACGACTGCCGGCTGCTGGTGGAGACGTACCGCGCGATGAGGCGGGATCCTCGCAGGCGAGTCACGTTGAAGCAACTGGCCGACGTGTACCGTGGCGCGCAGACCAAGGGCGTGTACGCGGCCGGCGACTCGCGCTTGCCGGTCTACGGACGGGGCGCCGGCTTGGGTTCGAAAGGGGCGTTGCGGGTGTTGCACCACTTGGTCTGCGAGGGCGTGTTTGTCGAGCAGCTCTGCACGACAGCCAGCGAGCACGTGGTCAGCTATTTGCAGCTGGGTCCGATGGCCGACCGACTCGTGTCCGGCGACAAGAAAGTGCACGTCTATTTGGAGACGACGATCAGTGGCAGTGGTCAGCAGCAACAGCAGCAGGAATTTTTGACCGCGGTCACCGAGGGCATGATGGCGATGGAGAAGAACCGCTTCAAGCACGCGGACATCAGCGAGCGTTGCTTGCAGACGCTGAACAAGCTGCTCTGCGAAATGGCCGAACGAGAGAACTTGCCCAACAGGAACGCGATCTTGAACGCGGAAGCGTTGAACCAAATTGCCGGCTGGCTGCCCAGAACCCAGTCTGAACTGTTGACCGTGGACACGATGACCGAGGCCAAGTTGCTCAAGTACGGTCCGCTGCTGATGCGCGCCTTGGAACCATTCTGGGAGGAGGTGGACCGTCGTGAGTCGGAACGCATGACAACCGAACTGGCCGTGCTCGACAGTGTCGTCGACA
Organism: Trichinella pseudospiralis; assembly: GCA_001447645.1. Lineage (NCBI taxonomy): Eukaryota > Metazoa > Nematoda > Enoplea > Trichinellida > Trichinellidae > Trichinella > Trichinella pseudospiralis. Next base: position 159,211 of record JYDV01000081.1, on the reverse strand, counting down.
TGTCGGCGGCTTTCGGCGTGCGGCCGTTGGACCCGTCGCCGTTGACCAGCGCCCCACGCAAGCGCGTTTGGACAAAATCCGCATCCAACCGTCGCAGTGCCGGCAAAACGACCGCGCACGGTCGCAAGCGAGCCACTTCCAAAGCTCGTCGCACTGCCACCAAAGCCAAACGTGTGAAAACTCTGCCGTTGGTTCACATTCGTTGAACAAAAATATAAAAAGAAAAAATTCACTTTTTTGTTACTGGTTTTTTGTTTGTTTTTTTATGACAATAAAAGTTGAACTGTACCTGCAGATCACAATTTGCCAATGTAGTACAGTATCCCCGCAGAGGTGGTTTTTGTAATTTGTCATTGGTGCGTTGTTATTATTGTTGTTCTTGTTGTTGTTGTTTTAGTTGTGCTTTCTTCTCATGTTTTTTTTCCAATCGTTTGGTTGAATTGATCAAGCCGAGACGCTGTGATTTATCGATTGCATCTGTGACGACACAGAGCTAGCGTCCCGTTGGTTGGGTTTTGTGCTGGTGAACAGGTGAAAGTACAGTTTTGAACACGTTTACTTATTCAGTGAGAATGAAATTTTCAACGAACGTTGACTGGCGAATTTGGCAAACATTCCATTAGACCAGGATGTTCACTAATAGGTTTTGTTGGCAACAATGAAAAGTGCAAATTCACCTGAAGCGACGAATTGTTGTTCTCGTTCTGCTCGTCATTTGAGAATTGCAATCTCCAAGCCAAGGAGTGCGTTTCACTTGGTTGATCCAAGTTCCAAGCTGATCAATTTGATCAATCAATTGCCGTCAATGGATTTTGGTCCATGTCGTGCTGGAATAGTGGACGGAAAATTTTGGACAAGGTTGGTTGGTTGACTGGTTGAACGCTGCTGCCGCACTGGGGAGACTTTTGCGAAAAAGCTGAAGCTCAGACGTGCACCGCACAGAGGGTCGGACACGGAGCTTGATCAATACCGACGGGCGATGGTGCCACTTGGCGAGCCAAGATAGATAGATTATTGTGTCTGCCAAAGAGCCAAAGGCTGAAAGTGAAAGAAGCGGTTGTTGGTTCCAAGTTGGCAATTTGAGCGTCGTCGTGAAAATTCCACTGTTACTTCACTTCACCGGACCACGCCCTTCGGCTATTGGGCAGAAGAAGTTGATTTGCCCATACTCATGCGAAACAGAAGCGGACGAACGGACATTTTGACGGCAAAAAGTGACACAAAACGCATCGACTTTTTATGCTTTTCGTCGCGTTGCTTTCAAAATCGTTCACTTTAGTCGAATCAATTTTCAACTTTGTTTATTTGTTTGTTTCCTTTCGCCCCTAACCCTGCTTCTTCTTCTTCTTCATTGGTCTCAGGTAAACAAAGCTGCTACCAAATTACAATAATAAATCTGTCGTTTAATTTGGGATTACTGTTTCAGAAGCATGAATTGTTTGGTCATTTCTTTGAAAAGTATACAATCATAATTATCATATTTTAATAATTTATTGTCAGTTTGATTCGATTTGATTAATCAGAGTTGTTCATTTTTGTCCTGTTATTATAATTATTACTTGCCAAGTGAAATTATTATTCCGTGTAACGTTTGTTTATTTATTTGTTTTGTTTTGTTTGAAATATTGAATCGGTAGTATACCACCGGCTGGATGGTTAAGCAGTGAATGAATGATCGTTCAATTTGCTATTGATATTGTGCTTGATTGGACTTGTCGTTTCTACTCCGTGAAAGCACAGGGGGGAATTGGTGCATGTGCTTGCGTGTTGCAACTTCGTCCGACGACATCCTCATCACCGGCACCAGTGGATTCAATTTCTTCTTCATCTTTGCTTTTTATTTCTCGAAATGGTGCGTTGTCGTTGTTGCTCGATTTGAAAACTTTCCACCCTTCCACTTGCTTTTCAAACGGCCAAATACCATTTACCGTTCAACCGTTTTACCACTGTGCAATTCTCTCTTCAGCATCGTATTGCATGCAGTTACTTTTTTTTAATTTAAATTTATATATTATTTATCTGTTTATCTGAATAATATTTTTTTCGAGAAAATTGCAAAATTTGCTGCGGTAAAATTGACAGTAACCAACTTCTTTGGATACTGTACTACTACAACAAGGTTTTGTTGGCAATTTTGAGACAGACGACAAGAGAATGCAATTTTGCTACCGTGAAACTGTCTGCTTTTCTCGAAAGCTGAAATATTGCTTCATTGTCAACTACTACTAATTCACTGAAAACATAAGTAATAAATTGATTTTCTTTTTTCCTTCGCAGAACAACACCGAACAAACACATCCTGATGATTACACCACACACACAAGCTTGCATTAAAAATCAAAACCACCACCACCAATGCTAATTGTTCACAGCTTATTGATTTCTCTTCTTCTTCTTCTTCTTCTTCTTCTTCTTCTTCTTCTTCTGGTTTTTTTTTTGATGGGGGGGGGGTTATGATTTTCAATCAAATTTTATTTGTACTTTACAGTTCGGATATAATCGGTTTGTTTGATTGTTGCCATTTTGTTATTTATTTTCCAAATTTCCAAACATTTTCCAATCAGCATTCATTTTATTCATTGTGCATTCATCCTCTCTCACTATTCTCACCTCTGCTCAGCTTCAAAAATTCCCTCGCTTCAATTAGAATTGAATTCAAATTTGCATAATTGATTTCTCGCGTGCGAAATGTTATTTTATTAATAAAATATATTTATTTTACCATCGCTGATGTCACGCAACGCAGCTTTGTATTCAAGCTTTGTTATTTATTGCGCTGATTTTGCGAATTTACCTCTTTTCACTTCTTCATCTTCTTCCCCCCCCCCTTTTCAATTTCTGATTTCAGTAAATATTTATTTAATCAACTTTTCACGATCAATCCATTTTAAATGCTGTGCTCAGTTTGGGTTCGTTTGCAATTTTTTCTTGCATATTGTATTACGCAGAAAAACAATATTCATCGGCTGTTATCAATTTCACAATTCATTCGTGGAACAATTGTACGACTATTTTCTTTATCACTACAGTTAACCTGACGATTGTATATTTGATACTGTACGTGTGACGTGGTCAGCAATTTTGCATTGCAATTCACATTTCGAATTTACAACTTTTGACAGCAAGCATTTTCTCTTGCACTAGTTGTTCGCCTAGTTTTATGCTGTGCATTTAATTTTTGTAAATAATTTTATTAATAACTTGCAATCTTTAAATGGACAGACACGATGTACTTTATCTGAAAATTTTGCAATATTTTTTCATTTCAACCTACACCTGTCAACTGTCACAGATCTGTTAAACTTTTTTTACAGAATCTTTGAATAATTGATTTTCACGTTGCATTTGAAGTTGGTTTTACTTTGTTGAAAATCAGAATTTTCATTTTCAAAATTTTTCCATTATTAAATCCATATGCAAAAGCAAACCAATTGAACGTTGATTCTCAAATTGAGAAAAGCTTTCAATGCGTGTTTTTTATAATTTTGTAAAATTATAAGCAGACTGTATTTTTTTTGAACAAGTTCATATGTTGTTGGTTTTTCTTTGGCGTTATTTATTCAATGTTGTCAATAATTATTTCAGTTCAAAGAGAAAAATAAAAGCAGTACTTTCAATGCTGAAACTCTTTCGTGACATACGAGAACTTGCTGCTATAAATATGGTAAGCTAATTGTTTTTGTTCTTTTTTTTTATCAATAAATGATAATTAATAAGAGTATTAAATTTCTGTATATTTTTTCCACAATAACAGTTTGCGTAGAAATTTTGATATATGCGTTGATAATATTTTTTTTCTTTCAATCATTCAATAATTAATGCTTCTATTTCAATTGGAATTAGTAAATTTGAACTCTTGGAACGGCAGATTTTTAAAATCGCTCTCATCCCACCTGGGTGACAACGTTCAGGGTCTAGAATGAATTTGCTTGGGACGTCGTGATAGCATGATCCATTTCACATCTGTGTGCACATCTTTTGATTGAATAATTGATTTGCAATTTTCCATTTTGCACCAATATTGTGCATGCATTGCAAATGAATAATAAAATAAGGTGATGAATGTGAAGCTCATTATTCCAATTCTGCAGCGGAGTTGCATGGCAAGCTTACTTTAGTTTCTTCTGATCCGAGTTAACTTTTCACTTCAAAAAAGCTTACTGCTTGTCTGACAATTGTTCCCGGTAAATTACCCAACACTGACGTCATGCTAGTTTACACCAATTACAGGCTGTTATTAATTTGAATTTTTTACTTCTAACAGAGTATCAAAGAACCAAAGTGACAAGATTGCCAATCGGAGCGATTTGACCAATGGAAACTGATTTCACTGTATTGATCAGGCGCTGGACAGGCCTAAGCGGCAGCGACACTTCGTTGCCGTGCAACTGACCAATGAGCTTGGCCTTTCACCTTATTCTCGGATCTGTCCGCTTGCTTGGTGGTGTTGTTTCGTATGCAAACGACTTCAGCTGGCTTGGAGTCAATGGAACGTCAACGCCAGCAGATCGCCTCCTACATGGCCGAGATGATCAGCAGCAACTACGATCTGGGGAGTCATGTGAAAGAAATCCGGCGGGCCATTGAACGAACCGAATCCTACACACTGGCCGTCACTCTGCTTGCCTATCTCGTCACCGGTATCGTGGCTATTTCAGCACTGTGCTACGCTTGCGCCAGGCAATCGCATGCTAGACAAGAAAAGGCCAAACGACAACGTCTCAATGCATGTAGCCGTATATTGGAAGCATGAGCGAAGCTTTTCACATTCACTTTGATCTTCATTATTATCATCATCATTATCTCTTCATTTATCTTCCAGATTTTGAAAATTTGGTAAATTCAAGACCAACAGCTATCAAATTTTCAATTGTCAAAGTGTTCATTCAGCTTGTTGCCAAGTTTGGTTGGCTATAGTTGAAAAACAAAGATGTCTCTTTTCTTGTTCACTAATTTACTTCAAAACTGAAAGTCATTTTTCATCAGTGAGTATTACTCTTATGTTAGCGATGTTCGACGATTGAAATGCGTAATTAAAATGATAAATTGCCTCAACAGCTAGCTAATGTTCTACTTGTTTGCAAAACATGCATGTTTGAATACAGCTTGGAATTAACTGTGAAATTTTGATTATTTTCCAAATGTGCTTCAATTGTATTTCAACAGTAACAACTGTACTAATTAATAATGGTGATAATAATTCAAGCGTTGATCATTGCTAATTAAAATGCATGTCCATGATATATTAATGGCAATCAATCTGCACTGAATTAGCACACGCCGTAATATAACAGATTTAATCTGATCTATTTTTGAGCTTAAATTTCAAACTGGTTCTAGCGTGGCGAAACTGAATATCTCTATTAATTTAAAATTCTTTGTGGATTGTTATTCTTTGCGATTACACACCGTGCATTTCTGCTTTCTATCATTTAATATGAACATCATCAAATTATGCTTAGTTATTCTTGCTGTGCAAACATGGTCAAAAAACACGAAATATACTGTTCATTTGTACAACAAACGTACTACTGAAGCTGAACATGAAAGAGGGAGAGGAGATTGTAAAATGCTTTTTTGCTATTTTACACTTGCATTATAATTTGTTGGTTTCATTTTAACATGTTTAACTAAGAGAATCTTTAAGCGAAGAAAGTTTGATATCAATCATACTTCACCTTAGGCAATGAAGCTGAATATTCTGTTGAGTAAAGTAAACAATATGCAAATTCCATTTGTAAAATGTATAATCTAACATGGAGCATAAAAGTCGGCGGTGAAATCAAGAAAAGTGCATTTGCATGCGATCAATATATGGTCGATTTGTAGTTGATGCAAATGCTTGTTAAAAGCCGATTGAAAAGCAACGGAGGAGCAGCTGGGTACAGTTTAATTCGTTTATCTGATCAATTATACCGTTTAAATGGCGCTTAACATTTGCAGCCGACTAAATTCAGTGTGCACTAAAATGCACAAGAGTGGGTCAATTTGTTCTCAAAACTAAGCCCAAGCGTTCTTTGTCTTGCTGAACGCTTAGCCGGAAATTCTGCCGTATATATTCAATCAGTCAATTTATGTTCACAATTTACTTACGGTTCTTTGGGGATTAAAGCTGAAACTTGAGCTCATTTTACAGAAATGTACAAGCTTGGATAAATAAGCAACAACAGAACAACACTAAGCAACTGCTAGCAGGTTAAATAAGATCAACAAACATACAAATAAAAAAATTTTACTTAAATAAATAATTTGTAAAAAGCAAAAGCAAAAAAACATTAAAGAAATGTTGTTGTTCTGATTGTGAACATAAAATCTCAGAAGAATAATGTTGCATTCTGTAGCATAAAATATTTTACAAGTTGAAATATTTTTTGTTTCTAATAATCAGGTATTTTAACTTTTTACACGTTCAAAGAGGATTAAATTTAATTTTCAGTTAATCCAATTGTCTCTATTTTACAGAAACAGCTTTTATTGATAAAGTTTATTTGATAACATTTGCTTTGTATTCAATTTCATCATTTCCATTCTTGCAATGATTGAAAATAAAATAATTCCTTGTTAAGCATAAAATAAAGTTTATGATATAAATAAAAAACAAAAAATAAACTGTAATTATATTTAACCTCTCCATTCCCGCGTCTCTGATATTCCTTGTACTGTATTTAACATTCCTGAAAATATTGATCTGATCAGTTCATCATCAGTAAGTACATTGCATTTCAACAGCACAACTAACTAACTGTAAATTTTTTTATTAAATATTTAAATTGTTCATAATAAAAACAAATTAAAATTGATTGATTTTTATTGATTTTTTAAACCTTGAATGTACATTGGCTAAGAAGGTAATCAATAATGCAATGGTGTAATATTACTGAACATAATTGAGTTGTGTATTTTTTTAAATTATCATGCAAAAGCACATTAATCAGGAGTAATTTTATTATGAAATTATTAGTAAAGTTACAATTTTTTAAATAATTAAACTCGGTATATTTTTCAAAAAAGATATATATATATATATATGATTTGAAAAAGTTTCTTTATCATACTTTATGTAAGTCATATTTGTTTATGAAAACAGTAACATAACGCTTATTTGAAAATATTAATAATAATAATAATATAATCTACCTTTAAAATCTATAAAAATGCTATTATAAATTTCATTTGTGCAAATGGTTTGCAGAGAGCTCCTTCAAACCTGTAATCTATCATAAGGCCATGTTAGAATTATTGTGCCTTTTTAGCTTATCCTATGCAAATTAAATTTATCAGATTGTTTCAATTTGTTATTGATATCATATTCCTTTTGACATCTAGAACTGGAATCTTCTAATTTACATTTTTCACTTTTGTAATAACAAACAAACAAACTCATTTTACTACATAAATTGCGCAAAGCTATTTATTTAGTTTGATTTTGAAAAAACGAAACATTGAATCAACAACCACATTGCCATGATGCAGTTGTATTAATATATTAATTACTTACTGTACAAAGATACTTTTGAAAACATTTTGAAAATATTAATGAAAAGCAGAATTAAATTTCATGCTGAACAAGTGCATCAGATAAGAAGGATGCTTGCTAAAAATTTACATTTCTTGATACGAAAAGCAGACAAATAATTTCATACCTGAACGAGCAATTTTCTCAATTTTATTATTATTGATTTTAAGCAGATAAAGTTTTGCAACACTGTAATAATTGAAGAATTTACCAATGGTAAGTGCTCTTGTTTTTATTCATACAACAATGCGTTTCCTCATTCTCAAATTTCATGATTGAATTTTACTATAACTGGAATTTAAATAATCACCTCTCCTTACTTCAGCGTTAATGTTCAATGTATGCTGTTTCTCGATAATACAACCAGTTCATTTTCACTTTAAAATCAAATTAAGCTGCATTATTTTTCATCGAGTTAGTAATATTTTTGATAAACTAATACTACCAATTAACTGAACTATAAAAATAAAGATTGTTTCTGGAATGAGCAAAGATATCTTGCATTAAAAAAGTGCTGCAATGCCAATAAATCTTCTGCTTCATTCAATTCTTAATATTCCTACTTTAAAAACATATGTATCCAAGTTATTCAACATTGCAGCAGGTGAACAAAGAACAAGTAAAAAACAAACCATTTTCTATTATTATTGTTGTTAATGCATTACTGTGAGACTGAAAATTATTGTGAATGCTATAAAGAAGCAATATCAGCTTCAGTTGCAAAGAATGAAATTGTTATCGCTAGACTTTGGCTTACTTGGTGATGGTGTTCAGGTAGTAGAATAGATTGAATTGAAAATTAAGCTACAATAAGCGAATCGTTGACAATAAAGTTGTTCTGCACTGCAAAATAATGCGCTTCAACAAAGTTAAATAAGCATTTATTCATTATCATCAATCTTGAAATATTTGACTGCTTAAAAAATATTTTCCTTTAAATAGTTTTTGGTTCTGTTTTTATAAATTTTATTTAAACGGTCAGGGCTAAATTGTACAGTTAGTTGAACTGAATTGTAAAAAAAAAGTCATGCAAGCCAAATCACAGAGAATAACACTAGTCCGTAACAAACACAGGCGCATCTTCTTAGGTCAGAGTGTATCCTTTGAATGAGAGTTCACCGAAAAGGTTACAGTTGTTGCTCGTTCTGAGAGCACTTGTTGTTGACCTAACAGAATAGGTCATGCACATTCGGGTGATGCCTTGTTGATTGGAAAATTGCCACACCTCCGCACGGCAAGTCAACGACCTGAAGCTTTAACATCCCATCAGATGCTGGGCAACTTCGCAAGGCACTGTCACTCGGCGAACCGTGTACCGGAGAGATGTTTCGCGCAAAATTGTTTCTTCTCTTCATTCTAAGCACTGGTAGGTGATATCCAAGCTGAGCATGAGCAAAAAATGGAACTGTTTCGCTTTGCTTATTTTTCTTCACAGGACAATTGACCAGCTCATTTCCTTCGTTGTCAAGCCAACTCGAAGGCCAACAATCCAGCTACAATCGTGCTGCTTCTAAATTGGTCAAAGCGTTGAAATATTTATTCGATCTTCAACGGTAAGCTAACTATTAACAAAATAAATAAAGAGGATCGTTTTCATGATTTGCTATTTCAGAAATGCAACCTTTCTAACTAGAGCGGAAACTAATGAAACAGAAAGTGAATACATCGGCAACAATAGTACAACAAGTCATAATAACGAAACGGATTTCTTGACACTATATCCAACTAAATTGATGCTGATCAGACCGATTGTTGAGCTAAAAGCACCGGATTATAACGAAAGCGCTTTGGATTTTGACATTTGGAATACAACATCCAACATATCGGCTTTGAATTTGAAAGATCTGATGATCAACAAAACAATGTCACCTGTGCAAAAGATGCATTCAATCATATCCAAGCTGTTGGATCAAAGCGACGCAGGCAAGGCGTTGCAAGTGGACGTTGCATTTTTTGATCAAATTTGCAAGTAATGAAATTGATAAATATAATAATGTTTTCATTTTGCATAATTCATATTTTTCACTTTCAATATCTAATCGAATGTGCAACAAGATCAAATTTTGCATATGCATTATTGTCGCATATTTCGGTTGGATTTCTTCTTTTCACCAATAAGACAACAAATGCACTTCAGGCTAGCTCAACCGGCTAAGCAGTGTGGAAAAAATTGCAACCGCACTGAAGTGGAAAAGCCGACCGGAAAAGCAAGCAAAACAAATTCCCTTGTTCAATATTTGTGTGTGGATCGATTTCAAAGTTGGTTGTCGCTGTTTCATTCCTATTTCTACAAATACTTTTTGATCTGATCATTTTAGCCGTCAAAAACAACGTACCTTGTTTGCAAAATTTGCTCCGAAACCGGGGAAAATTCTGCGTGACAAAGTGCAGAAAAGCTGAATCAAAAAAGCAAGACTCCACCCAAGTGTTTTTGCTCAGTCGTCACAATTTTGACGCGAAAAACGATCTTACAAAATCCATGTGCAAGTGAGTAATTTAAATTTTGAAATTTTTTCTTCAATTTATTCATCATTTGTGCAAATGTTTCATCTATATTTTCTTTTTCAAATATTAATAATATTGAATTAGATATACGAAATGCATGGCCGCGTGCTTTGTACCAAAGATTGGAGAACAGTGTGGACGTGATGTTGCAGAAATTACAAAAGAAGCAGTAAAAATGGGTTTGTCTGCGTTTCAAGATGTGTTCGAATTTATAGACGATGGTGAAAAAGCTTGCGAAGTTGCTTGAAATTAACTACAATTTTAATCTGACAATAAAAAACGACATATACATATATTATATATATTATATATATATATTTGTATATCAGAGTTTTTAAAGATTTTGTTGTATTAATTTTGTAAAATTGTTAAAACTAATGAATAAAGTTGTAATTTTATTATTTCTTTACAATTCTCTTTGCAATTACAATTTTCAGAAAACAACATACAGTATACTTGTAAGAATGAGCAAGTGCTACAGAAAGAGAAAAGCAAGTAATTTTTGAAAATTAGATGATTTCAAAAATTTCAAGTTGGTAATTAATTTTTGAGTGGTAAAAGGAAACAATAATCAACGTTCAAGCAGCCTGGCAACATCTTTCCAGTAAATTGAGCACATAATTAACCATTTGAGTGCACAAAATTATGCGTAGTTTGTTGAGGAGAGAAATAAATGAAGTACAGTTGTTCCAACAACAGTCAAGCAACACCATTTGAATGATTTTATTTTTGTCAAACGTCATTTCTCCAATGCAATTGTTCACAAAACGATATCATTACTCCTGGGCATATTGTTGTTCTAGATAATAAATTCCTCGATCAAAAAGATAAGATAGCAGCGTTGACTGTGGTGAACTAAACGGTCGGCTAGTAGCGGCCGTTGGTTGCCATGCTAGTGTGAACAAATGAGCATTGAAATCCACTTGCAAAATTATACTGTGTAACAACAGCAGCAGCAGTGGCAATAACAGACAGGTAGATGATGAATATGAATTTCTTTATTTCTGATTATTATTATTATTATTATTATTATAAATTACTTTTTCAATGAAACATTCAAAGAACAGCATTGGCAATACAAATAATTTAAATTCTAATTTTATCTCGTTCCCGCCTGTTGTTCTGGTCATGGCTTTTCACAAAGTGCGTTCACTGAATTCGGCTCCATCAGGTGCGGTTCAACGCACCGTTGGACCGCGCTCGAAACGATCTCGTCCAAAAGTGTGAACACAACGTTCTCGTCAGACACAAAACGCCACAAGTACAGTTGCAGATAGTGACAATCGACCTGCACTTGTTGCAGACCGTATTTGCCAAACGTGCACAAGCGTACAGTTTCCAGCAACGTTTTCAGGCAAATTTTCACCAAGCCCGTCATTATGGAAACTTTGGTAAATTCAACCTCTGAAAAGCAGTCGATGCGCTCGTTCCACAACTTTCCCAGCGTGTTCGACAATGCTGAATCACCAATTGAGCTTCTCGATGGCGCCCAGGGTCGACTGTTGCGCGAAAACACTGCAACTGCAAAAGAAGCAAAGTGAGCCTGCTTGCAAATATGCAAATTTACAAAAAGAGATTAATTTAATCAAACCGGAAGAGGTTCGTCGACTTGAATCGCTGCTTTGCTCCTTGCGATTGCCCTCTTCAAATAGTTGACCAACGCGTGCATCGACCAAGGCCAAATCTTCCACAATGCGCTTCATCACCGACCGCACCGAACTCGGTTCAATACAACCGAGCCAGTCTCGTGTTTCGACACTTTTCGAAATCATCTACAACATACAGTAATAACAATACAATCGAAGCAGCAAGAACAACCCAGCCGGAGATCACCTGAGAAAATATGAACCCCTCGTGCATGACAAAATGACGCAGCAAACTTTTAGCCACGGTGCGAAGTCGATTTTGGATTTCATTCCGTTGAACGCCGAGCCGATTCTCAACCGAGCCGCGGTTCATTTCCATTTTGCTTTCCAAACAGCGCTCACACGAGGCGAACAGCTCACCCACTGTCGAATGGGCTGCCTCCCAGCAAAACTTGCACAAGATCAACAGCAGCGTCGTGCTGGCCGAGCTCGCGCCACGCCCCGGCTCGCAGAACCGTTCGCAGCTTTCGGCAATCCACTGGAACAATGGAACAAGCAGACGGTCGCCCAGTGCCGAGCGGAAGGTAGGGATGAAGATCTCGCTGGCCGAGGCAAAGCTCAAATCGGACGCGGTCATCCCGAGCAGGCTGTCCAGTGTGGACTTACAACTCGTGTCGACCGAGTGATTCAATTCAGACAACAATTTCGCCAGAGGATCTTTCGCCCGCTGGCCATCCTTTCTTCTCTGGTCCAAAACCGGGCACAACGCCCCTGCACCGGTCAAAGCTTTACGACATTCGCCCACTGATTTCTGCAAAACAAAACTATATGAATCAACAACAACAGCAACAGTAATAATTGAACACTAACTTGCCACACTGCTTGCATGTTTTGCAAACTGCGATCAATTTGAAACTTCGATACACGTACTACTATGTTCAACATCTCCGCTCGTACAGTATCGCCCAGCGCAAGCACTTGATCAAACGCCAACAGACGACGGTAAAACCGATCCAACGCCCGGATCAACAACGAACTCGATCCATCCTCTGCTGTACATTTTTCCATCATCAACCTCTTCTCCATGCACGACAAATAGTCCATCAGCAACGTTGACACGCTTTTCAACAAATGCTCGTCGTCGACCGAGCCAAACATATCATACCAAGAAGTGACCATCAGCGACACGTTTCCCAAAAAACCGCTGCATACTGTATCAGTGAATTCTAAAATATCCCCAACTGGATATTGGAAATTTCCACTCGACGTGCCATTTTCACATTCGAACGACACCAAACGTCCCTGAAACGAAAAAGTAAAATTTATATTTATTCATTAATTTATACATTACAATCAAAATCGAAAAATCTCTATTTGTACTTGATCGTCATTTAGACTGTCTTTACAAACAATATTTTTTGAATTTTTCATTGTGGCAATATTTATTTGTTTTTATTTTTTAAATTTGAACAAAAGTTCACCTGAATTTCGTCCAGTTCCGTTTTCAAGCACAAAACTGAAGATTGCAAATAATTTTCAGCCAACAAGGCTTGATCTTCGCCGAGTTGCAAAAGCAATTCCACTCTGGTGAGCAATTCTTTCCCGGAAAGAAACGCGGATCGAAAATTCTCTTTCAGATCATCTTTCAACTTGGAAACAATTGCGCACGTTTCACTGTACACAGATTGAAGAGCCGGCATGTCGCTCACTTGTTCCAAGATACTTTTGCAACTCAAATACGAACTGACAGCGTTGGTGTAGTCTTTTTTCTCGATGTAGTCTTGCATTGTCTTCGGCAAGTGGAACAAAAATTCAAGCCGACCTACCGTTTTGTTCATCTTTGACAGATGCTGAATATTGATTGAGCAAAGAAAAGGAAAAGATGTTAAATCGATCAAAATGAACAAACATTATTCTACCTGAATTTGGTTCCTTTTCTCTTTCAATTCATCGGATAAACTTTGCGAAGATACGGTAATACTGTCCATGTTGGTCATCAAATTTTTCATTTCCTCTTCCATTCGAGCAAAATCACACTTCATGCTTCGGATCGTGTCTGTTGCGGCGATGAATTTATTGTAATTTTCGTACACTAAATTTTGCATCTCTGAATCAAGAACACGCACAGCTTGTGTTAAGCTGTGCTCTTCATCCATCAATTCTTGTAAATTTTTCTCCTTGAGTAGCTTCCTGAGATAAATTTCATTGTCAAAATCCAAACCATCTATGTCCAACGGATTCGTTCTGCGTGGCTTGGATTTTGTGGACGTTGATTGTTCATCGCTTTTATCACTCATACCTGAAGATGTGATTTTTCTCTTTTAAATTCACTATTATCGCAATTGCATTTCAAACAGTTGCAAAATTTGCAGCACTTAACAAGGATTATCAATTTCATTTTTCACGTGTCCAAAATTGTTGACTAGCAAGCGCATAAATTGTACAGACAAAACATATTTTTTACCTTTTCTAGTGAACCAAAAGGGCTGGCACTGGATAGCAAAATCTTCATCACTAGCTTACAGGTAACGCAAATTATTTTTGCTTTTTGTAATTTTCTTCACAACCTACCGAGACGTAATCTAAATTGTACAAAATATAGTATTCTGTATGAAAAAATTCATTATAATTCAATTCAAATGCAATGAGCATGGCATTGAAAGTGACCATTACTATATGCATTAATTGTGTTATAGCTCTTTTACTTACTGACGTTCAGTAGTGACGTATGGAAAAAACTGTTGATTATTATTTGCTTTAGAGAATCAAATTAAAAAATATATCTGTGCTCAGTGTTATTGTAAATCATGTACATTTTTGATCTTTTTTATCAACCTGATGTGATTACCATATTTACAGTATTGTTTATCGATTCTCATGTATTGTAGCATACTGTCATCCCAACTGGATTTTAGACGAACGAAGTTTTACCAGTGGCAGGGTTGTTTTGATTTTTGTGAGAGAACTTGAAATTGAGTTCTTTTACATGGAATCATTGCCTTTATGCATGTCCGCTGATGAAGAGCATCGTTTGCGTGAAATTCTACAACAGGCAGACGCATTTAGAAAACGCGAGGAGATAGATCTCATGCGACAACCACTGGAAAGTCAACTTATGAAGTTCACTAATGCTTTTCAAGGATGGCACAACCGTTGGTGTGTGCTGGATCCAAACAAAGGGCAGTTGCGGTATTCGTAATTTTAATAATTTTTTTCCATATTACAACATGCACGTCGCTGTGTTACTTATATTTAGTTACTATCTGAAAAGTGAATGTAAGAATCAAAAACCAAGGGGCGTGTTGAGTTTGGTCAACGCTGAAATTAATCCCAGTGAAGAAGATTCTCTGATATTTTCTGTAACGCCCGCTGCAGGAGAAACCTACAAATTTCGGGCCTTTGATATTAAGCAAAAACAGCAATGGGTAAATCGTTTGCGCACCGTTGCTGCCGATCACACTGAGCGAAAAATAAAGTAAGTTGCTATTAGGTGGAATGATTATTTATTATTGTCACACGTATTTTGAACTGTTATTAATTTTATTACAGGAAATTACGTATGACAGTGTATTTGATTTTAAGCATGTTTATTTTTTTTATTACTTGATCTTGTTTTTATTAATCATTTTTTATCTGAAGTTTAAATAATCACTCAATTTAATTGCATTTTTTAGAAAAAAGTTATTCATGTTGGTGGGCTTAATTTTCTTTGTTCATGTTAAAATGATCAATGAAATTTTGCAATAGTTTTGTCTTGCAAATTTCTAAATTGAATGAAATGCTTTAACTGTAAATATTTAGCAGATATTTCGAATTTGTATATAATATCTTCATGAAAAAAACTAACTGAACTTCACAAAAAAAGCTAAACTATAAGTGATGTACTGAACAAATGTTTAAATTTATTATAAAAGAATTTTCCAAGTTTCCCATTTTGTTTTAAATATTCATTAAATGTACAATTTTATTATGATATACTGTATATGTGATATAAATTGATATTCAAGTTTGAACATGTATCTATTAATGAAAGGAAAAAAATGTTAATTTATTTTTTTAAATTGAAAGTAAGTGAGTGCAATTTTAATTTTAATGTATATTTTTTATTTTATATTATCAATCTGTGTTGAAATTTTGATATTTTTGAATTTAGAAATCTCAAATCTCAAGCTGTGGTGAAAAGGACCACTTTTTCTGACAATATTTACAATGGTACGGCTCGTCAAGTGACCGTTTTTACTACTTTGAAAAATTTGCTCTCTTCTACATCTGAACAGCAGAAGTATTTGACACGTAGCATCGATGAACTGCCCAGAACAGTTGTCGATAACGTGCCCGTTTATCAGGATTGTCTCGCCGTCAAGTCTTATTTGCAATCGTTGCTTGATAATTTGAACGAATGCTTTGAAGCGTTGAAAACAGTTGAAGTGGGTTCTTTAAGATTGTATATTGACTAACCAGTGAAAAAAGAATATTGTATTTTGTAAAAATTTTAGCAAGGAGTTGTTTCGTCGTTGTATGCGGAAGTTTCTACAAATGGTGATGGTTCATCGGTTGATGACCAACAAAGCGTTGTTGTGGAAAGTAATGATTCATATGATGAAGAAGAGGAACAAGTTGATGATGCGTTGCCTGTTCCTTTGCCTGTGAGCAGCGAAAGCAACAGTAGCACCATTAATAGTAGTAGCAGCAGCAGTAGTAGTAGTAGTTATGGTAGTAGTGTTCAGAGGCGTGGACAGAAGCCGAAGAAGAAAGACACACTTTTGACGGTGACGAGCCATCTGAAATTGGGCACCGACATGACCAAAGTGGCTTTGCCGAGCGTTTGCATGCGCGGCTATTCACTGTTGGAGATGTACAGCAATTTTTTTTCCAATTTATCTTATTTCTTCGACATAGCCGAAAAGAGAACAGCCGACGAAAGGCTCATATCCATATTGAAATGGTACTTGAGCGCTTTTTACTTTGCTTTCGGCGACGACGTCTCACACAAGCCGTACAATCCGGTGCAGGGCGAAACGTTCACTTGCAGTTGGGTGCAGTCGATCGAAGATACTAACTACCGCCGACGGCGTATCCGTTTCCACGCCGAGCAGATCTCCCATCGACCGCCAAGCACGGCAATTTTTGCTTCATCTTCGAGCGGAAATTTGTTTTTCAACGCCACCATCTGCCACAAGGCTACATTCATGGGCAACTCGATCAGCGTGACTTGTTTCGGAGATGCCAAGCTGGCCGTGTCTACATCCGACGTCGGCGATGGGTCCAGCAAGCGGTATGTAAAAAATTTTTGGACAAATTTCAGAAATGACAAAGAAAATTTACTACAACTATTACTACTGTTTTTCTTTCTTTTTTTCTCTACCACAGATGGGAAGTGTATCAGATTGGTTTTCCGTCTCTGCTCGCTCGTTCCATACTGACGGAACCGTGGATGGAACTGGGCGGCAAATTTCAAATCTCCTGCCAGCAGACTGAAATGTCAGCGGCGGTCACTTTCCATACCAAGCCGTTCTATTTCAGCAAGCTGAACCGCGTTACGGTCGAAGCAAAGACCGCAAGTGGTCATGCGTTTTGCCGGATGCAGGGTGACTGGCGTTACGCGATTCACATTGAATTGCAAAACGGTTCAACGGAAATGATCGACGTACCTTCAATTGGTTTGTGTTCTTGTATTTTCAGTTGCTATTTGTTGTTGTTTATTTATTTGTTTGTTGCAGCGAAAGCAATTCGACTGATTCGACCGTTGGAAAAGCAAGCTGAAAATGAGTCGCGAGTTGTGTGGAAAAATGTGACCGACTGTTTGAGAAATGGCGATCTGACGGCTGCAGACGAGGCAAAAGTTGCAGTTGAACAGCTCAACCGAAACAAGCCCGCTTCGAACAAATACTCGGCATTCAAGCCTCTGGTCGATTCTACATTTTTCATCCACAAAGAGATGCCAATGGACGCGTACAATTAATGAATGAATGAATGAATCAATTAATTAATTAATTAATTAATTAATTGCCTCTTTTACTAGAATGGAAACTGAAAAATTATTGTGCGAATACGTTCGTTATACGGATTTTTATTCATTCATTCATTCATTCATGGTGATGATAATTTATTATTCTGTTATAAAATATTTTCCTCTTTGTTCATTGCTTGGACTTTGATAACTGCCAATTGGAAAGCGAAATTTTGTTGAAAGCAATTATTATATTTGCGCCTTATTTTTGTTTATTGTTGTGTGCGCTTTGTTTTCAATAATTGTACAGAGAAATAGATTTGATTAGAACAAGGAAGTAAGAAAAGAAGAAAGAAGTGGTGGCATGAAACAGCGGTTGTCAAACGGTGCTGACGAAAAAGAAAAGCATATTCGCATCCAAGATGTATGAAATAAACAAATGCAATTACATATATTTCTTATCTGCTCCTTCTTCTCTTTACCTCATTCTGTTCAGCGGATATCGATTTAGCAGGGTTGTTTCGTCTAGATTGACGTCTATTTCAACAATGCTGAAAAGCAGCTGAAGCGGGCGCAAGTGATCTCCGAGAGCCCGTTGCTGTTGCAACCGTACGTGTCGAAGTGTCTGGAAAAGGCAAAGCCCCTGTTTTGGAACATCAAACGCACGGCTGATCAAGCGGTCGTCTATTTCGATTATTTCAAAGCGGTGGCTGAATGTGAATGGCTGAAAAAAATTTTTTTCTTCTCTCCACATTGTCTTTCTTTTTTGAATATTCATAATTTTGGGTGTTTGTTTTTTGTTTTGAAGATAATTATGCATACTTTGTCAAAGAAGACCAAACTGCTTTGCCGAAAACAGTTGCCATTGCCCTGGCAGCGATGGGCGGCTTTTTGATAGGCTTTCGCAAAGGTACTGAAGCACAAAGTTCAAACAGAATTTTCAATAATTGTCATTTTTGTTCAAGGTGACAAGTCGTCAATGGTCAGTTACAGTTTCTTGGCAACAAGCCTGGCCGCTATGTTCTGCTATCCGCAGCCGGTGGTGGAGCTGATCCAACATGGGCCGAAGAAGCTGCTCCAATACCGTTGGAATGATCATTCCAGTGCATACATTCATTCCCATCTTCTTTTACGTTGATTATTTTAATTTTTGTTTTGCCTTTTTAATATTGCAGCTTCTGCTTTACCACAGTCGTGGTCGTCGTCGTCGTCCTCTTCCGCGAATTCAACTAGCACTGCCAGTGATAGCCGTGACCACGACATGTACACAACACGCAGTGACCGCATAGCCTGAAACAAAGTTAAACATTGAAATGTTGCATAGAATAATAGTTGGAGGCTAATTTTTCCACTTTCCTAAAGTGAAAATTCTCATACTTTTATTGGTTTCATTCTTGGATTGGTTTTCAAAGTCGTCTTCTTCGCGTGCTAACTCTCTCTATATGCCCCTTCTTGGCCTGGTCAATTCTTCGAACTTGCAGTGCATATTGCACAACTGATCAGCTGATCGGATATTCTCAGCTAACAAGCAAATCATATCCGACTTTGAATACTTTGCTGCATGTTGCATGTTTGAAAGCCGAAAACTTTTTTTTCTTTCATAAAACTTTTCCACTTTCCGTGAACAACGATATTTTTAAATATTCTTCAACTGAGGTGATAATTTAAAAATAGTCTTTCACTCGACTTTAGTTGAAAATCCATTTCCAAATCTGATTTCTTTTTCCAACAGTATGCAATTAATTTACATCCTTTTTTTGAAAGTCAACATTCAAGCAGCATTTTTTATTATTCTGTGACTTCTGTGTTCCATTGAGATGCTTTTCGATTGTGTCTTTTACTTTTACATTATATACGCCTTGCGGTGGGTGATAACTGAATAACTAACCAATGATCTTGGTGTGAAGCTATTTCATTAAAGAAATTGTCCTTCAAAACTTTTACTTTTATTATGAAAAGTGTATTTGATAAATAAGTAACTTCTTTGAACACTTTATTCCACTTGAGAAACGCTTCAATGCGTCCACATAACCATTTTCCTTTCCCATTAAGCCTCTCATTGATGCCAAATGGATATTTTTATAAATCTTCGCTATTTGTCAATTATAAAAAGTCAATTTGCATATTCAGTGGTAAATTAACTACCTGGGGGCAGAAATCAACTACAAAATGCAAGGAAATTGAATCAATTCACAGTTCATACCTAATTAATCAGCTCATAAATGGTAGTTTGCCAAATCTATAGAATTACAACCCGTAAGTACAGTTCAGATGTTTGTTTGTCTGCTTCCCAAAAAGTGAGGTGTATTGCAAAATGACTTAATGACAAAAGGAAACACCAACGGTCCATTTAAAGTTATTTAAATGTACAACTACCCCACACTATGCTTTTTGAAATATTTGACAAAATTGACAGCTTGGTAATTTGACACTTATAGAACAGAATGTCTGGCATGTAGCACGAAAGTTATCTTACAGGCTGGTAATATTGGTGGCAAAGAATGAAAAATTTCAGTGAACAACGGAAATAATATTGAAAGTATCTCAAAGCCATAAATGAAATTCAGGAAGCACTGTCATTTAAAAACGACCTCTATTTTGGCATAAAACATTAATGACACCGTTGAAACAATCATAAAAATGGATTTGTAAACACATTCAAGTATCTTCTGTTTTTCATTCACTTCCGTTTTGCAACAGCTAAAACCCTATTTCCATTCAAACTTTTCTTCTTATATCTGAAGAAATCACAGCAATCAGTAACGGAGCGGAAAAGTTTCTTGTCATTTATTCATTCACTCAAACCATCCAACATATGATATATAGGGAATACTATCATTCTATTCGAGATTTTGTTTGGAATAGATTAATACCCATTTTGCTCACTTTTCAAGAAACAAAGTTTCCTCGAAATGTTCAAATATTTCTAATGTAAACACTTGCTTGTTTTGTGAAATACGGCGAAAGATTTTTTTCACAATTTGGACTTTTTTCCATTCCTATACTATTATATTGATAAATTACAGTATTGATAAATTACAGTTTCCGCGCAAACAACCAAGTACAGGGGAATAAATGGCCGCTAAATATGGAGTATGGTCTATCGTAATACATCAAGAAATTGCCGGTCAGTAATTCTCTTTTAACCGAATTTGAGTCTTTACCTTGCTACGTAGCAGTCATTTCATGGAATAGAATGTCCGTCACCATCTTTATTACTAATTAACCTTTTCATTCATAACAAAAGTGTAGACAGTTTAATTTCATTTCGCTATTAAACAAAGATGAAATACAGCCCTGCATAAGGAGTACAAAAGCTATAAGCCGGGGGTCAAAGTAAATCACAAATGCAAGAAAATTAAGTGTATAGCTCATTCATATCAAATTACTCTGCTCGTGTTGGGTATTATTTTGATTCCTCAAAGTTATCCACTAGTAAGTACAGTATACCTCATTCTGTTATTCTAAAAAATGTTAATCGTTTCGTAAAATAATTTTTTCAAACGTACATCAAGTAGTGCTTGTTTTAAAATTATGCGAATTTCCAATATCCCGCAATCGATGATCTTTTGAGAAATTTGATAAAATTCCCGCTTTGGTTATTCGTCATTTGTATAACAAAAACACCGGCACATTGCACGCAAGTTCCGTTTTAGTCTGAAAATTCTGGATAATTCTTATCTGTATATATCGTGATTAATCAAGACATTCAGTGAACAAAAACTACAATGTTTAAAGGTTCTGTACTGCGTAAAGGATTTTCAGGAACAATTGTTATTTTAATAAATATTTCATTTTCGCGAAGAATATTAAAGATTTTGTTGTAAATATTAATAATTAATTCAAAATGTACAGTTCTCAAGTTTTCAGTCCTTCACATTTTTCATCTTGGCACCCTTAAAATCCTAAACTTGTTTAGCCTTTTTTTCTTATATCTCAAGAAATAGGCTGTCAGGAACGATGGGAATGAGCTTGTTACAGTTCAGACATAATTCCTGATTGATATAAATTAACTCCCGTAATTTTTGGAATAAAAACTTTTTCTCGAAAATTCGAAATTTCGTTGGCTATTGACTAAATTGTTTCGCGAAAAATGGCAAAAAATTTGTTTTTGAAATTCGGACTTTTTTTGATTGCTATATCTTTATATTCTTAAATCATTACGGTTTGAAGAGTTTTAGCGAAAACAATCCAGTAGTTGTGGAATAAATTCACTACAACATTCGCTTTGTCTATGTTATTACATAACAAAGTTGTCAGTTTTATAAAAATATCTCGAGAAGTACTCAAGCAGGAATAACAAGAATACTCTCATTGTATTTGAAATATTATCCCGGTTCGATTGATACCCATTATGCCCATTTTTGTGAAAATCACCTTTTCTCGAAAATTTCAAAATTTCTGATGTATACACTTGCTTGTTTGGCGAAAAATTTGTTTTTCAAATTTGGAATTTTTTTGATTGATATATCTTTATATTTATAAGTTATTACGGTTTGAAGAGTTTTAGCGAAAACAATCCAGTAGTTGTGGAATAAATTCGTTCCAAATTTCGCTTTGCCTATGTTATTACATAGCAAAGTTGTCAGTTTTTTGAAAATATCTCGTAAAGTATTTAAGCAGGAAATTCAGGAATACTCTCATTGTATTTGAAAAATTATCTCGGTTCGATTGATACCCATTATGCCCATTTTTGTGAAAATCACATTTTCTCGAAAATTTCAAAATTTCTGAACTATAGACTTGCTTGTTTGGCGAAAAATGGCAAAAAATTTGTTTTCGAAATTCGGACTTTTTTTGATTGATATATCTTTATATTTATAAGTTATTACGGTTTGAAGAGTTTTAGCGAAAACAATCCAGTAGTTGTGGAATAAATTAATTCCAACATTCGCTCTGCCTATGTTATTACATAGCAAAGTTGTCAGTTTTTTGAAAATATCTCGTAAAGTATTTAAGCAGGAAATTCAGGAATACTCTCATTGTATTTGAAAAATTATCTCGGTTCGATTGATACCCATTATGCCCATTTTTGTGAAAATCACCTTTTCTCGAAAATTTCAAAATTTCTGAACTATAGACTTGCTTGTTTGGCGAAAAATGGCAAAAAATTTGTTTATCAAATTCCGACTTTTTTTGATTGCAATAACTTTATATTGATAAGTTATTGCGGTCTGAAGAGTTTTAGCGAAAACAATCCAGTAGTTGTGGAATAAATTCGTTCCAAAGTTCGCTTTGAGTATGTTATTACATAGCAAAGTTGTCAGTTTTTTGAAAATATCTCGTAAAGTATTTAAGCAGGAAATTCAGGAATACTCCTATTGTATTTCAAAAATTGTCCCGGTTCGATTGATGCCCATTATGCCCATTTTTATGAAAATCACATTTTCTCGAAAATTTCAAAATTTCTGAACTATAGACTTGCTTGTTTGGCGAAAAATGGCAAAAAATTTGTTTTCAAATTCGGACTTTTTT